>WOVY01006290.1:0-54522 GCA_013436015.1 Rhipicephalus annulatus | reverse complement strand
AAATATCGAATCGAAAACTGTCGACAAGGTTGGGGTGGTGTGTTCAAACCAGAGGCACCTTCTTTGATTTGTTTGTGATTCCACTTAAGCCAGAAGTGCACCCATACAACAAAAGTGTCAGAAACATTTAGGTGCAGCGTTTTTTAGAGACAGTTTGGGCTAGCTCTTTAGTTTTTTCAGCCTTCTAATATCTGCACTAACTATCCTTCAGAATCATTTGTGCCATGGCATCTTAGATTGCTTACAGTCTAGCATCTTTTTCGGCCTTAGCTAATCGCGGAGGCCAAGTGTATAGTCCTCATAGTCGGCGTGTGTACACTGCCTTTCTTTATGAAACACGCGAGCACGTGACATGTGCTCAGCGGCGGCTACCTGACTACCATCACCCGACAGCCAAAGAAAGTACGTTGACATTTGGCGTCATATAGTGGCAAACAAACTAACGAGTAATGGTCGTTGAACAAGCGCTGCTAGATAACGCTGCCGCTCAGGTGGGAATAACGGGTAGTACAGCCAAAAATGTACGTGTTTTTTTCAGCCATTGGCTGATGGCGCTCCGCGGCCACTGCAGACCATGGGCTCGCTTGTTCCCTTTCATAAAGGACGACAGTGCACATAATAGCACGTATCTCAGTCGGCGCACGCTCTTTTCGTCTTGCTCGTCTGCTAGCTCCCCAAGCATGGCTGAGTGGTGTGAAATCAAGTAAAAATCAAGTCAAGTGATGCTCAGACTGAGCTAATTTTGCCACTTCTTAATAAAAAAGTGCTCATGAAGCAGTGTCAGACAGGCACAAGATAAGACGACGCTTACGAAAGCGATAATAATTGGGAGTGCACTAGTTAAACGTATGCAAAATGAGAACTAGTACAATATGTTTATTAGGATCGTGTTATTTATGGTTATGTCAATTAGTGCCACACTGATCATGGTCTTGTCAATTACACCCGTGATAATTTTGGAGGAGAAAACAAAATCTGGTGAATTCAGACACGACTTCTCTGTTTCATATTAATTGAGCCATGGCTAACTTATCAAATATTTAGTGGACAATATTGAGAGTGAAGTTATGCAGGTTTTACTTAGACTTAGTGAACGAGACACGTAAGCCATGGCTCCACCCTTGCGCCGTACAAAATGCAAGCTGACCAAGTTGCCCAAATCCTTGAGTGTTGACATAAATAACAATGTAAATTAGGAGACAATTATATTCAGATCCTGATGTGTAGTATAGCCCAAACAGAAGAATCTTCAATGCAGGGGTTCTATTCTTGTTTTGTTTTTGAAAATCTGGAAAAAGCAAAACGAGAGAAGCCATACACGAGACACCTACAGCATTATTAACACTCTGCGTACTGTTCTCTGCTGTCACGGGTCCCGTTAATTAGGGAGGCGATCGCCGGGCTAATTCCAAGGGCCGAAAGTACCAGCCCCCCGAACCCACCACGAAAGCGTGGACAATTTAGAAGTGGTCCTTTTTGGCGCGCCAGCGGACGCCGGGCTGTGGCACAAATGAACAAGTCAGAGCCGAGAATTGATAAACAAACAAAATTATATTCTCAATAATGACAGATCAAAACAATACACAAGTATGCACACTCCCCAATAGTTGAGTACAATATGTCACCAATCAAACAACGTACTACACAGTACAATCAGCCACACTCGAAACAACGGACACAGACAACGATATGCACTACAATGCAGTCGCATGCAATTGAACAACCAAGACACTTAAAGACTAAAGAGATAGGAAACCTATCCAGTCCAAAGTTATTGGAACAAAAGTCTGGATGATACTCTTCCGAGAATCACTCACTCAAAGTGCAACAGTTGTTGTCAGTTCCGCTGCCCCCGAAGTTTCTCTTCCAGGAAACCTCGCGTCTTCAATTGGCCACTCACCAAGCTTCAAACTTCTTCGCCGGAAACACGTCGGCTTCACACAAGCAGCTGTTGCCACGCGTCTTCGCTCGATAGCGGTAAACCCACACTCTTGCCTCTAACTCGAGTCGTCACCCCTCAGGTGGAAATCATCTTCTTCTCCCGCTTTGTCTCTACGGACCAAACCTTCGCCGACTACACGGCGAAATTCCTACGTGCTCTGGCGCTAACTTCCGTCTTCTCCTGATCTCTCGTCTCGGCTGCTCGATTAAATACCTTCCGCGCGAGATTCCAGAAAGTTCTCATCATTTCGTCGGCGCGATGCGCAGCGAAGGCTGGGGGAAAGGTCGAGACGATACGAGGGCCGTCCGCGACGGATGACTCAACCCGGCATCTCCACGCCTCTTTCCATCCAGAAAATTCGAGTGCTTGCACGGCCGCCGATGTGGGGTGAGGAGGTTCGTCGGCGAAGCCACGCTTCCGAGGGGAGAGGCACGCGCCCGGGGTTCTTTGGATGTTTGTTTTCTTTTTTTTATCGTTGACCTCACGGCGTCACTCTGGCGCTTCATCGCGAGACTTTGGCGGCGCGCCCTTTTTGAGTGCTCGTTTTGTGACACTACCCCCCACTTTAAGAATATTATTTCATAATATTCCAAACCACACAAACGAACGCGAGCAGTCCCCACACACTTAAAGACTGGAACATAGTCCGTTGCTCATGACACGTCACATTCACAATAGATCACTCTATTCATTTGTCCATTGTAATGCAATCTCACGCACATGAAATATAACCACAGGTGCATGAGTACAACACTCCATCACATATTCCAGACAATACAAATGTACAAAGTACTCATTACAACAATTGTACAATCACATCACCGTAACAAACATTTTGACTCACTCGACATACAGTTGTGACACAGGATAACAACCACATTAACTTAACATAAAGCACTGTCAAACACATTCCGAATCGACCTCGACACCTATCCTGTGCATTTAGAGCGGCGCTTGCGCCCTTTCTTGCGGTGCTCTCTCGATCTCTTCTTATTGTTTTTCTTCGTTTTGTTCCGGCGAGCCCCTCCCAACGACGGTATCTGAGGCGGCATCTCAGCCATCGTTGTCATTTCCGACACTGCTAGCGGGTCATGACGCTCAACCTATCCTGTCCGGTTATTCACCGCTTGTTCATGTCCCGACATTTGGCCTGGCTGGCCGACTCCGTCATCTTCACATTGTCGCTCAGTTGAGGTCGAGCCGAAGTAAGCCCAGCTGCCCAGCACGTGAACTCATTCGATACGATGATGTTCTCATTCACTGTGTCCTGCGCCCAGGCTTCACCTTGGGCTCGAGTGAAATCCTTCGCGGGATTGTTCTCCGCTGTATCTCGCGGTCCCTGTGTCGGCGGGAGCTCCATCTTCGGGTCTTCCCCCAAACATTCTGGATCATTCGGCCCTCGCGCCCCGTCGATGTTTCCGATGACGAGGTCGTACAGGGGGGTCGTCATGCATAGAGCCGTAACCTTTCCGCTGAAGTACGGGGTTTCAACCTCAATCTCTGCTTCGGGAAGCATCCGAACCGTACGGTCAATTAGGCAAACCGGTTTCGTTCTGCCTGTCAACTCACTTTCCCATACCAAATTTCTCCGCACGATAACAGTGGAGCTGCCGGTATCTCTTAACACCGTAACCTTCTTGCCCGCAACTTTTCCAGGCAGCGTTGGCATTCTCTTCGTGACACCGGTTAGCTCTTTTGTCATTACAGCACCTACAATAGGAATGTTTTCCTTATTTTTCAACTCTACAAATCCATCGGTGACGGCATTGTTACCGGATTTCGGTGCCGCTTGCACACAGGATACCTGGTGAGTTTGACTCGCTCCGTTACGACATGCGTCTGCTTTGTGCCCAGTCTGACCACACTTAAAACATTTTACTACCGTAGGGCTCGTGAAATTAGTACGACAGTTGCTCGCGCGATGACCCACTCGGTTACACAGAAAACATCACGGAACACTCTCCGGTGCACGCTTCTTTGTTCGGGTGCCGGAATTTTTAGAATCTTCGCGACACACCTTCTTGACCTTGGCCAAATTAGTTCCACCTTGCGCTTCAAAGAATTGATCAGCCAATTCAAGCATGTCTTCAAGTGACTTAGTTCTCCTCTCTTTCTAGTACAGCGACAGGCTTGGGTGGCAACTAGTAAGAAATTGTTCTTTAATTAGGAGCTCTCTAAGCTCATCGTACTCCTGCGCTGTCCCTGAAAGTTCAATCCATCTGTCGAAATAATGGCAAAGTCGGGCGGCATACTGCGTAGCCGTCTCACCATCAGCTGGCGTTCCTGTCTAAAATCTGTCCCGGAATCCTTCCACAGTAAATCTAAATCGCTTCAGCAAAGCAGCTTTCACCTTTGCGTAGTTGGCTGCATCGGTCGGCGTCAGCCTGCCGTACACACTGAGCGCTTCACCACTCAAGCAGGTACTCAAAGCAGTTGCCCATTGATTATCCGGCCAATTCTGGCTCCTTGCAATCGTCTCAAATCGGTGAAGGTACGCGTCAAGGTCGTCCTTCCTTTCATCAAACGCTACGAGCAGCTTGCTTGGGTTCAAGCGGAATCCATGATCTTCCCGTTCGCTGCTTTCAACTCTAGCTTGGACGGGAGTTTCACTTCGCTGTTGCAAACGGAGCCGCTCGAGTTCTATCTCATGCTCTCGCTGCCGTTCCCTTTCCTCTCTTTCTTCTTTCGCCCTCTCAGCCGCCAGTCTTTCTCTCTCCAGCTCCAACTTCAATTGCTGCTCTCTTTCTTCTCTCAGCTGTCGCTCCTTTGCCTCTCTTTCTTCTTTCGCCCTTTCAGCTGCCAGCTTTTCTCTCTCCAACTCCAACTTCAATTGTTGCTCTCTTTCTTCCTTCGCCCTTTCAGCGGCCAGCCTTTCTTCTCCAATTCAGCTGCTTTTTCTTCCTTGGCTCTCTCAGCTGCCAACCTCTCTCTCTCCACCGCCTCTTTCTCCTTCTGGCTTACCCACTTCCGTAGTTCGGCGCCAGAAAGACCCATCTTCTCACCAAGAGCAACTAACTTTTCGAGATCCATTGTGTTTCGCAAATAAAGTCTTGCCGCGTGCAAAAAGTATCTGCCTAAATCAGTCTATCGGAACACTCTCCTGCACTCGTTAACGAGAACACTGAGCAAAACAGAAAATCGTTCCGATAGCACTATCAACAATTCGAGGCTCTTTCTCACTACTTTGGACACCACTGTGCACCAAAAGGTCCTCGTTGCGGACGCCAGATTAATTGTCACGGGTCCTGTTAATTAGGGAGGCGATCGCCGGGCTAATTCCAAGGGCCGAAGTACCGGCCCCCCGGACCGCACCACGAAAGCGTGGACAATTTAGAAGTGGTCCTTTTTGGCGCACCAGCAGACGCCGGCTGTGGCCCAAAGAACAAGTCAGAGCCGAGAGTTGATAAACAAACAAAATTATATTCTCAATAATGGCAGACAAAAACAATACACAAGTATGCACACCCAACAATAGTTGAGTACAATATGGCACCAATCAAACAACGTACTACACAGTACAATCAGCCACACTCGAAACAACGGACACAGACAACGATACGCACTACAATGCAGTCGCATGCATTGAACAACCAAGACACTTAAAGACTAAAGAGATAGGAAACCTATCCAGTCCAAAGTTCTTGGAACAAAAGTCTGGATGATACTCTTCCGAGAATCACTCACTCAAAGTCCAGCGTTGTTGTCGTTCCGCTGCCCCCGAAGTTTTTCTTCCAGGAAACCTCGCCGAAGTTTCTCTTCCAGGAAACCTCGCGTCTTCAATTGGCCACTCACCAAGCTTCAAACTTCTTCGCCAGAAACACGTCGGCTTCACACACGCAGCTGTTGCCACGCGTCTTCGCTCGATAGCGGTAAATCCCCACTCTTGCCTGTAGCTCGAGTCGTCACTCCTCAGGTGGAAATCATCTTCTTCTCCCGCTTTGTCTCTACGGACAAAACCTTCGCCGTCTACACGGCGGAATCCTTACGCGCTCTGGTGCTAACTTCCGTCTTCTCCTGATCTCTCGTCTCGGCTGCTCGATTAAATACCTTCCGCGCGAGATTCCAGAAAGTTCTCATCATTTCGTTGGCGCGATGCGCAGCGAAGGCTGGGGGAAAGGTCGAGACGATACGAGGGCCGTCCGCGAGGGATGACTCAAACCGGCATCTCCACGCCTCTTTCCATCGAGAAAATTCGAGTGCTTGCTCGGCGACCGATGTGGGGTGAGGAGGTTCGTCGGCGAAGACACGCTTCCGAGGGGAGAGGCACGCGCCCGGGGTTCTTTGGATGTTTGTTTTCTTTTTTTATCGTTGACCTCGCGGCGTCATTCTTGCACTTCATTGCGAGACTGGCGGCGCGCCATTTTTGAGCGCTCGTTTTGTGACATCTGCGCATGTACTCTGCCCTCTAAACTCATGGGCCACCGATGCCCACGCAAAGCCAATATGCTGGAGAATGAGTACAGCCAGCGTAATATATTTTCAGCCAAAGTACACTTTCTTTTTAGACATTTGCAAAACTGAACACCAAGTGAGTGACTGCGTTGTGTACTGCAGAATAATCCTAATGGAGAGGCACAAGAAAACCGTGCTAGTCGTTGCGAATGCAGCGAGTGAATACAGCTTTCCTTCCCTGGCTAATTCGCGTGTATGATGCTATTTGCTGCTGATAATTGAGATGTAAAAAATTGGGGGACAAGAACAGAAATTATGCCCCGCCGCGGTGGTCTAGTGGCTAAGGTACTCGGCTGCTGACCCGCAGGTCGCGGGTTCGATTCCCGGCTGCGGCGGCTGCATTTTCGATGGAGGCGGAAATGTTGTAGGCCCGTGTGCTCAGATTTGGGTGCACGTTAAAGAACCCCAGGTGGTCGAAATTTCCGTAGCCCTCCACTACGGCGTCTCTCATAATCATATGGTGGTTTTGGGACGTTAAACCCCACAAATCAAAGAACAGAAATTATGAACATTGCCTCTTACGTGATCTACACAAAAAATATTGTAAATTTAGGCAAAATTCATACGGGCCATCATGTTGTTGCATGCGGAGTTTGTTTATATATATCACGCATATGCAATGAAATAGCGCTTCCGTCGCAGGTGAATACATGCTGAGATATGTGCCGATAGATATTAGTTGATTTTGAAACGCTATCTTTTCTGCGCGAGATATATCTTTTAAAAAAATACACGAGAAACATCTGCATTACCTGTTGAGCCTATCAATTATGGCGCTGTTCAACTACATGCCATTGTCTCTCCTTGGGAAGCCAAAAACCCCCCAGTCGAAGGGAAATCAGTACATCGCACATGACAGTTACCAACGCACTCAAATTATGGCGTCCGAGATTGCCCGCAGGCGCACCATCTCAAAGGCCATGGTTAAAGTGTCTCTGTGGCAGCAGAAAACTCTCGTCGCGCTTTCACAGGGAGTCGTCCAGGACGCAGTTATGTTCTTTGTCTTTTGATTCGAGTAAGCTTTTGACGGCTGGTTCTCGCAGTAGTCTAGTTTCCACGTACGACAAACGGTATTCCGCCGCCGACTATTCGGAGTGTGGTAGCACCAACTCATGAAACTGCTGGACGGTGCAGAAAGGCAACGAAGTCGACGGGCACATGTCGTGCATCGGTGGAGTGAAGTAGAAGCCAGCTGTACGTGGTACGCCTGCGCATTCGCGGCTCAGGCAACAAGCCTCTACCGTCTGTGTTGCTGAAGCACAGTGCGGTGGAGTATGCTTCTGCAAAGTCGAAAGTTACATTGTGATTCGGGATTCACCGACAGCGTTGAAGAAGTGCTTATCTACCAGCGTTTATTATCAGCTTGTTGATGCCATCTTTCCGCATCTTTCGTGATACGCTGTGTTCAGGTATAGGCTGAAAACTTCAGCTATCCCGAAGATTAAATCATAATCTTGTGCGTTAGTCGACGCGATGAACATGTGCCACTAAGTGTCAACGTAGTTGGTTTCACGTCAAAAAGTGTCATAGATGTCTCAAATCAATAGACATTGTAGAAACCGTCATAATCACTGCTCAATAAACGCTACGTCCGTGAACACAATTTTTACTTTCGTCTTATATGCCGATTCTCATGACGGGAGGATGAGCCATGTTTTATTCAGTAGCGAAGTTCTTTAGGTTGCCAGACGTGTCCGGCATCGTCCCTATATGACTATGACGCTTATGAAAAACAAGTGCGTTCCTGAACACACATTCTCTTTCTGCCATCACGGCACAGCATATGAAAGGTACCAACGATACTTCATGACGGTAACGCTAATAGTTATGATGATCATTGACAACGAGTGGCTTGTGGATTATATCACGCCTCGATATGCTCTACGGTGGGTTTCCTGTGACTGAAACAAACCACAACCACCAGGGGAACCTGCACAGACCTCACCTTTGCCAACTTCAGTCTAGATCTAATACCACAAAGCAGTCATGATGAAGGAAAAAGCAAATTCATACTGAACACAACGTATCATTTATGGCCAATACAGTGAATATAACTGTACACCACTTTGTCACTCATTTGCAAGCGTGAGCAGTCAATGTGATGGGTGATTCGTGGTTACACCGGACAATTCCATTGCTTCGCCCACTTATCATCATTCACTTTTTCTATTTTTCTTCGAAGTCATGTCATCGAGACACGCCGCGCTTGCATAGTTCGGAAAGCGCATTGAATGTGCAACTGCCACTGGCTGGAATTGCCATTTGCTGCTCCAGTGAAGTAGATTGAAAATGCCACAGTGAATCTCGCTACGCGCACCGTGGGACGACGGATACGTTTACTCTGCGTTGTGTGTGCGCGCGCGCGTGTGTGCGTGTGTGTGTGTGTGTGCGCGCGTGTGTGTGTGTGTGTGTGTTTGTTATACTCGTAGACAACTTTTCTTTTCAATCAAGGGAAGGCTACGGAGTCAAACTGGGCTTGTGCCACCGCTGAAGAATATAGTCCCACAATCTCATGCGTATTTTATACATTCGTGAAGATAATAAGAAACAACATAAGTTTATTTCCTACGGGTTGTTGTTTATAAGGAGACGCAGGACGCACTAATGACATATTCATAAATGCTTTACTTCATGCAGTGTCATTTTGCGTTTTTGTACTTGTGAAAACGTCGCTCCTTCTACGTACACCTCACTTTCAAAATGGCGTCTTCATGTTTAGATGATCGCTAAATCAAACTGTAATGTAAAAAGCTGTTGTCAAATTGCTTGACTGGGGCCCCAGAGAACAACTATATAAGGCAAACAATTGGCAGCGGTAAAAAAAATCAAACACAAAATTAGCCATAAAACTTTCTTTTACACAAACATGTAAAATGGCCAAACAAAGTATCACAGGCGCGTGATTTTTCCACAAAACACTGTTGAACAACGAACAATACTAACTGAATGCTCGCAAGTTATAAATATTGCAATAATACAGATAAAAAAGGAAGCAATAGCATAAAAAGTACCCACAATTTAGGCAGTAAACTTTACAAAACATGTCTATGATCACAATGTATGAAAAATGAAAAAAGTACTTTATCATATACAGCTAGATGCACACAAAAAGAGACTACAAGTTTGTGAAATACGTAAAGTGTATAAGCATTAGTCAATTGGAAATATTTCGGGCTCATTTTCGAGAACCTGGAACACCAGTAGCAAATTGTCGCCTGGGCCAAGAGGGCAGTCAAAGCCAGAGGAATTCTGGACTAGGGAGCCCTACCACCTTAGGGTGATACCGGGCATCAGTCGGAACAGTGTTTCGAATAAACGTTTATTTCTCTCTTTCTCACATAAAATACTAGATCCAGGCATGGGAGGTTATATTTCAGTGACTGTAGCTTATAGTCAGTGGGAAAATTTGATAAAAGCCATCCACCTATATCACGAGTGCTGATAGCATCATTGTGGCGCTACACAACAGCAGTTGGCTGCTAAAATTGTTTAAATGCCGAAGCGCATGAATAATAAAATGATCGCAGATTGCGGAACTCATACACGCATTGAATTTTATTTATACCATGTTTGCGAAAATGCGTTGAAGTCGCAGACAAGAAGCCAGTGTTGGCAATGTGCCGGATAGCTTTCTTCTGCCAAAGCAATGTTTTGTTTATGCTACGTTCAGTGGCAGTAAGTCAAACCAGACCGCAATAAATAGTATGCGGTTGTAACAGTGCTTGATATATTTTGAACCACAATGCATCTTATGACAGCTTGAAGTCATACGACGCATTTCATATGGCTGGAAACAGTCAACGACCAGCAGCGTAACATGCCCAAACCATTTCTTCGTCAACTTCAGTCCAGATCCGAAAGCACGATGCAGTAATAATGAAGGCAAAACAAAATTCACAACTCAGCAGAGCATACTCTTTGTAACCCTTTCGAACTTGCTGTGCACCCACTACAAAGCCTTAAAAAACCTCTGACAGCGAAAGTCTTGCTTGCGAGTTTTACAGTAATTTGTAGCTTTGCGTCTAGCAACGCCAAAATACAGCGTAAATGCTCTAACGAATACTATAATTAGTGCTAGCAGCGTTAATTCAGAACGATTTCGCTTTAGTTTGAAACACCTGCCTATGTAACATAAGCAATCAGCGCCCCACTGTGGAGCAATGTCTGAGACTACGAGCGCTAACTAAATCTTCAGTGACTTCGAAACACGCTGTTTAAATAGAAGGACCCCCGGGGTGGGGGAGAATGAAATTAAGTGGAGGCCTTGAGCGTGTCCCCCTCAGAAACAGTCACGGCTTTGCCGCAAAGGCGAGGTAATGAACGCGATAGCAACAAATTGGAAGGTCACGCGCAGAACGGAGAGCAGATCAAAACTTGCCCACACACAAATTGCTCTCACGCACAAATTACGAACGAAGCGTCCGCACAGGTACAGATGCACACGAATAAGCGTCTAAGTTGTGCCTGAAAAGCGCGCTTTTCGCAAACGGATAATTCAATGATTGCAGTGACCTTTACGGGCCCGGTAAACAACAGAATCGTTCCAGGTACATCCCGAGGATAGCCAAGACGTACGATCCTCACCTCCTCCCTACCGGTGATAAGGACATGCGAGAGAGCGTCGCTCCCCTCCTCTAAGCGGGGCAAAGTACGAGCGGGAGAGTGCCATGTGGCTACGCGCGCGCTCAATGCGCCATCCTGCTGATAATGCTGAAAACTCTATAATCCCCCCCCCTCCTGAGATGGCCATCAGCAGCCGTAAGTGGTAGATATAAATAGCGTGCCGTTTGAACGGTGAAGGACGTGCTCCCCGGTGGCTCAGCGGCTAACACCTCGCACTCACGATTGAGAAGACCCAAGTTCGATTCCGCACCGAAGTCCTTCTCTGGGTTTTTCTTTCTTGTATTTTAAATATATAGCTATGTATACATTTACGGTGAGTGACGCCGATGCCGGTGGCAAAATACATTGGGGAGTGCCCATATGTGATTGATATTGCAATGAAAGAAAAGCATTCCTGGAGCAAGCAGCCAAACCACCTCGAGAGCAGCCCGACAGCAGAGAGAGTGAGGGGTGACGAACAATAGCACTCAGCGGGTGCCAGACGGGCACCATCGTGGGACACGCTAATGTTCTGGACCTCTGCGACGTCACAAGGGGATCCCCCGTCTTCGTGAAACCACACAGAATGTCGATTGTACCTGAATACTCGGAGGAACACGCACCCTTCGTTTAAAACCAAATTAAAATATTTAAAGGCAACGCTTGTCCCTAATAATCGGTTGGAGGTGGTCCCATATGCACCACTATCAACCCACACAAAGTGTCGAGTTTTCTAACTTGGTGTCAGGGGTCTTATAAAGGTATAGGCGCAGTAGCGTGTGTGCCTTTGTAGTGGGTGACTGGTTTCAAACCACGAAACATTTATATATACAGAGACTCTGTATTAGGAAAAACAGGGATATTTGCCGGTGTCTGCATATTGCTGACGTGCAAGATGGGAAAGGGGACTGAAAGATGTTGGTAGAGAGAAAAGAAAAAGTGCATCACTAAACGTCACTGATCACGGTGAGGGGGCTGTATTAGTGAACAGCGCCTAGACCTCGTTCAGCGCTGCCTCGCCACACCGGGCGAGTTTAACCCTCCATATGCGTTGCATATGCACCGTCGGGCCTGCTCTAATCTTTGCCACATCAGTGAAAGAAAGACGCCAGCCCACTACACTATCAGATTCTTTAAATACCAATCGATATTGAAGGCTAGTGCAAGCGTACAAAAATACTCGCGCGAACCATCGGAGGACCTAGATGGCTCACATAAGGCGCCTGAATATCAAAGAAGCATAAGGAGGAATAAAAGGCCTTTATTGAAGCTGGTAGTGCCATATAGCTTTTATCATCACCAGGCTGGTCAAAATCCCTAGTCCGGGACGTCATTAGTCGATGCAGCCACCCGAGCACGCTGAACCAGAGTTTGCTGTGTAGAGCTACTGAGTAGGGTCGTCTCCAAATCTTCATTGGTGGGGTAGACATTGACTCGCGCAACTTGCTGTGGCGCGAGTCAATGGAGCCTTGAACTAAGGGCTCAGCCTACAGTTCCTGAATTTATTATTTGACGCAGCACGAAATGCACAATCCCAGGAAGCATACGCAGACATTTCCGCAAACATGTGCGCTCAAGCGTCAAAGTTAAAAGGGCGCATAGGTGAAGCACAGTCGTCTTATCAAAACACGAGATCAAGCATGCACGTTTTGCGTGATATTCCAATCGCCCCATCAACACCGATCTATCGCTATTACAATATACGCAAAAACGCCTAGAAAAAACATTGCCGTGGTAAATTGTACTTACGGACGTCGTCAGTTAGTCTTTTTATCAAAGGAGGCCAAACTGTTGCTCCCTCAAGCCAAAGACTCTGTTCCCGCGTGAATGTCCCGAGTGCATTGTATACAGGTGCGCACGCACTACTGACCACGTTGTATGAAGTCGTACACTTCATGTTTCTGTAATATTGATGGCAAAGAAGTCAAGACAGCTGTCGCGTATTTTTTCGTCACACTGAAAACGCTGGAGGTAACCACAGGAGTCGTACTCACAAACGTAAGCGTGCTAAGATTGACTGTATTTCGTGTAACACAGCCTCTGTTGTTTTTCCGGTGAGCTGCTGCACCCTCTGAACGAGTGCAGCGCTTGAGCGCACTTTCTTCAGAGCGTCCGCACCTTCCTTGTCGCTCCGTTGAGCGCCCGACATCACGAACTCAGCCGCCTGGTTCTTGAGGTGAACGTTCCTCGCCAGTATCTCATCCACCTCTCTCAGTTCCTCGGGTTCATCAGCCTCCTCGGAAATCCAGAGCTTGTTCAGGGTGTAGTTAGTCTTCAAACCACGTAGGATAGTTTCCAGCTCGTTTGTGGAGATAACTCCGGCACAGTCACATAGTTCCACGGAAATCAGCGTGTTGTTCACTTCAAAGAGTTCTGAGAGGGACGCCGCGATTTCGGGCGTGACCAAGTGCACGGACGTGAGAAGCGCAATGACGGAACTGTTCTTCTTCAAGGCATCCAAGACGACGAGAAGCTGAGGCTCTTCCCAGATATCTATATGCTTGCGGTTCTCAATTCGCCGTAATGTTCTCGTATATTTCACTAAGGAGGTGATGCCTTCCGCAAGCTCACTGAATGAGTCATCAAGGTTAACGGAAACGAAAATAAGCCCTGCGAGCTTCTTCTGCACGCCCACGGTGAGGAAAAGCTCCCACAAAATCTTTTTGTCGACCGAGGAGGTGATGCTGATAGACAGTTGTGGAGGGCATGCACCTTCTCGGATTAACACAATGAGCTCCGGCAAAAGCTGCTCGGGCCAAACAATCTCGAGCCTTTCGAATACGAGAGCGTGCCATTTCTGTGCCAAAAGCCAGCGTACTTTGTCCTTCTCCACGGGACACACGTCATTGAGGTTCACAAGCTGCAGCGTCAAGTTGGTTGCGAGCATCTCCGCAAAGACAATGAAGGTGTCTGAGGATAACTGCATCTCTCGTAGTCCGAACCTCCTGAGCGTGTCGTTTACTGCCATGGCTTCGATGATAACTGCGACCCCTTCGTCGCCACCACAGGAGTTTCTCAAGTATAAGTTCCTTAACGTCTTGTTCTGTCGGATGAAGTCAGCGACTGCTCTCGCGAATCCGGTCCCGGCGTTATGACAGCTTAACTCCAGCGTGTGCAGGCTTCTAATTCTAAATGCCCCCGAGAGTGTTGTTCCGATATTATTGTTTTCGCAGTCGACAGAGACGCAGACTTTTTTCAAACAAGAAAATTCCCCTAGCCCGTCGAAAACAACTTCGAAATCAGCCATGGAAATCGAGAGTATAAAAAGCTCTCTGACGGGGGGCCCTATGTTCAACATTCGCCGAAGCACTGGAGCGTCCGTCTCCGAAATACTGGCATAACAGAGGTCAGCTCCGTGTTTCATATAGGTGCTTGTCTGCCAATGTTTCTCGCGTCCTGTCCATTCTAGTCCTAAACCCCACTCGAAGAGCTTTTCGACTTCGTTTGTTTCGAAGTGAGTAGTACCTGAACCAGCCATGTTGACGTAACAGTAGTGTTGCGACGTTGAACGCTGCGCCAACTTACAGGAAATATTTGTACCGTCTTTGCTGTAATCGGGCAGCGAGAGAGGGGGATATTTATATGCCGTGATATTCCTCTTGCGGTCACTTTAAACCTTCAGCCGTGGGTTAGTTCTTGATATCATATCCCATTATTGTGGGCCTTATGGTGCGCAGTTATCGTGAACCAATGAGCGGAACAATTGGTGGGTCCTTCAGTCTGCAATTGCTGGGGTCCCAGTAACTGACACTGCAGTTTAGAATAGTCTTGAGAGTGGCCTACTTCAACAAGTTTCAGGGTGGGTGAAGCCTAAAAGTAAAAAAAAATCACAAAGATAAACATTTGCAGTTAAATATTTCACTCAGAATGACAGAAAGTTAACGTAACTGGTCAGTATAAGTCAATAAAACACTGTTTTTCCCTCCTAGCAATTGGCATGACACGATGGTGATACCCGTATTCAGACTTAGTTGAACAGATACTGTACATCTATATACGAGAGTTTGCACAATGCCTATTGGTGTTTGGCGAAGATCCCACCGCTTAATATGGCGCGACGCAGGCCTTGTGGGCCCCATATACGGCTGCGATTTTTCAGTCAAGGCGAGATTCAGAAACCTATTTTTTTAGAAGTATAGCTGCCATAGGCGAGGCTTGGGCTAGAGCTCCCGCCTCAGTAGGACTTTGACAAAATTACACTTTAGCAGAGCGCTGAATGCGACGGCCATAGCATCAGGGTGTTGCAGGAGCTAATCGAGGAGGCAACGAATTACTTCCCCCTACCATTTCCAGATGGTGACACTAGCTCGTGAACCAAGAGCACTGTGAGTGTAAGTTGGAAAACATAAAAGGCGTGTCCAGATTCATAAGGTTGAATCTAGGGCAGTGCAGGGCACACCAGCTACCGCTGCTCTTCGTAAGGTGATAGGTTCAATTCCCTTCAAAGGGAGTTTTTATCGGTTTTTTTTCTTTACCATTCGATCGGCTCATTTCGCTGACCCATTTCCGTAACAGGAATACGTCACGGAGCCATTCTACTAGATGTAGGGTAGTGACCAGCGTAGCTGACGGGTACCTTTCCGTCTTTGCTTTTTTGGGCGTTATTAAGAAGCACTGTGCTGGTCGTTTATCTAATGTGCGGTTGAACAATGCCTTTCCCACACATCTACACAGCGTGTAGATGTGTGGGAACGTAATATGTGAGTCGAATCTATGCAGCTCGTAGATTCTAGTGACGTGGCGAAACTCATATCTCTCCAGTGAATCTTTCTGCACCTAATACGGTAGTGCGCTTTCTGAGTAGTGCGCCCACCTTTGACCAATCGACACTCGAATTGATGATGCCATCATGTGACGCCACGATGGCATAATAGGTTCTGCAATTTGTGATGTCATTACGAGGTCTTTAGGGGACTTCAATGCTCAGTAGGAAGTAGCAGTACACGTGGGTTCTTTTTTAAAGGAACTGTGCCCCGCGCGGAAACATTGTTCTGATTGTGGTGCAAATGGTGAGAAATTTCATCACATCGGTGGCAGCAGGCATGTGTTTGTCAAATTAACAAAGAATTACAATTCTAATGAGATGTTGAAAGCTGAATATAAACGGCCACCAGCATCACTAAACAGCGATATGGTCAATCTACTTGCATAGGACTGGGAATCCCGGCAGACCGACTCTTTTGCTTAAAAACAAACATGTATAAGTTGAAATTGTATTTCACGAAGGCTTGAGGTCGCTTTAGATTCCGCCAGAAAATAACTTCTGGCTTTTTTTGCTGACGTGTTCGAAGAGGCACCTGGTGGCGAATCTAGGGGTGCGTTCGCTTGCCTGCATGCATGCCTGCCACGGCGAAGATACGTGTAACTTAGAAGTGTGGCAGCTTGGGCTAGTTGGTATGGCATGACGATAGTTATTGCGCGAGAACAAAACGACGTCTTCTTGTCTCTGTGTCGTCGTTTTGTTCTCGCGCAATAACTATCGTCAAGATACGTGAGCATGGCGTCCCCCCTCCCCCCTCATAAGAACAACAAAGGTGTGCGTGCCATAAACTATACGCTACGGTATCTGTTTTATGGATAAACAAAACTACTGCAAAAGCGCAGAATATTTCAGTTGTCGACTTTCTTTGGCAGTGATATTGTCATCCTTTCCACCGATGAGTGCTGTGGGCATTCATTCCACCGATGGAAGAGTGAGCGCAGACCGAATAATTCTGTTTTAAATACTTCTACAATCTTTCCGGAGAAACCACTCTCTGGCTAGAGACTTCAGTTGATGCGATTTTTATAGACGATGGATGGATGAATGGATGGATGGATGGATGGATGGATGGATGGATGGATGGATGGATGGATGGATGGATGGATGGATGGATGGATGGATGGATGGATGGATGGATGGATATGGCTGTACCCTTTAGATCGGGCGGTCGCTAGCGCCACCAAGCCGTGATACTTAATGAACCAAAACCTAGATTTGTTTTTCCCCTTTAAATAGTGAGGTTGAGGATTCGTACTTCGCACTGAAGGGTTTAATTTTCACTCACGCCTTGGCTTTAGCCACACATCAGATAACCTCCTTCTAGTTAATTCTACCCGCTTAAACTCTATTTTGCCGTCCCTGTCCGTAAACCCCAGTGCTTTGAAGAACTCTGCGCCATCATCCTGAACTGTAGGGTGAATACCATTAGAAAACATTATCAAGTGTTCGGCAGTTTCTTCTTCCTCTCCACACGCGCTACATACCCTGTCTACCCCTTCATATTTGGCCCGATATGTCTTAGTTCGCAATACTCCCGTCCTGGCCTCAAACAGTACAGAACTACCCCGAGTATTATCATAGATCCTTTCCTAGGCAATTTTCTGCTTAAAAGTTCGATAGATCTCTAGTGCGGACTTCTTAATCATGCCCATTCTCCACATGTCGGTCTCAGCTTCCTTCACCTTCTTCTTAACGGGAAATTCTTTTTGGTTTGGCCCCGTGCTGCTTTACAAGTATTTACCAGTCAATTTCCTGGTTCGCTTCTTCCATTTTATATCGACATTCTTCATGTACAAGTAGCTGAAAACCTTCCTTGCACAACGCTCCTCCCTCATTTCTCTCAATCGCTTCTCAAATTTTATGTTGCTGCTAGCTTCCCTGCCCTAAAATGATGTCCGTCCCATATCACCTTGTACTCCCTGATTTAGTGTATTCCCATGAGCTCCTAAGGCAAGCCTACCTATTCTATGTTGCTTAATTTCTAATCTTCCTTGTCTATTGTGGTGCATAAAGCACTTATTTGTTGAAACTTTTCTGTCACCCTTGTTCTTATATATTCAATAGCTTTGTCCCCTTCTAGCCTAGTACCTTGAGCTTTAGTTATAAACCTCTGCTCTAGGCTCCTCTCATTTCTTAGGGAGATTAAATGGTTCCTAAATTTCGCAGCTGCCTTTCTATCTTTTTTATGTACTTCTGCCAGCCACTGGCCTCCCTTTCTTCTAATCTTTCCATTGATCAGAAGGGATGCATCCCTTCTACAGCTTGGAAAGATTTCCCATTTTCTTTCAACATCATCTGTCGGTTCACCCCGCTGCTTAGCATGTCCGTGTTCCCTATAGGCTTCCTGACTTTTTGCTATCGCCCTCTGAACTTCCTCATTCCACTAACTTTTGGGTTTGTGTCTTCTTTACCGGGGTGACTTGTCACGTGCCTTAGCAAGCTCTAGCTCAAACAGTTTAATTAGATTCGAGTATGTCCACACTGTTTTATTATCCTCAGTGATTACTTTCTCAATTTGTTTAGTGGCCATTTCGATTTGCCTTTCTGAATAAAAACTTTCCTGTAGTTGCTCAGTGTCCTTCCCACTTTCACTGCTCTTCGAAAACTTAGCTTGATACGTTTGTGCTCACTACCCAGACTTCTGGAGCCAACTTCCTCTATGTGCATTCCCCTGAGCTTATCACGCATCCTATGTGACATAAGTGCGTAATCTATTGTCGACTGCAGCCTTCCTACCTCCCATGTTATTTGCCCTTCACACTTCTCGGTACTGTTGCAAATGATCAAGTCATGCCTTTCACACATATTCATGATCATTTTGCCTGTCGGGTCGGTATACCCATCAATATCTTCTATGTGTGCATTCATATCTCCTAGTATAATTATCTCGGACTCTCTTCCTAGCTCCTGAATGTCCTTTGATATACACTCTACCATTGCCTGGTTTTCCTCTCTGGCCTTTGCTCCCGCCCACAAGTACACTAAACCAAGGAGTGTCCTTTGCCCTGCCACTTCTCTTTTAGCCATAAATGTTCCTTGAACTCCTACTTAACCCTCTGCCAGTCTGTACTTCATGAATGAATGCCCCAATACCACCCCCCTTTCTGCTGCCTTCTGTTCTATTACAATATTCCCACGTGTAGTCCGCAATGTTAGGAGGTTGTTCCATGTCCCTGAGATGTGTTTCTACAAAACCGTATACCATCGGCCTCTCCTCCCTTAGCTGTTCTTCTATCTCTTCCCACTTCAGCCTGTTCCTACCACCCTGCATGTTAATATATCCTATGTCTGAATTGGCTCGGCACTGGTGGCTATGTTTACTTCTGCCCCGGACTCTACATACCTTAGATACTGGTGCCACTTTGGAATCGTATCTGTCCATACCACCTGTCAAAGAGTCTCCCTGGTTGTTTTCCTCGTTACTAGCTATCCTGCACCCCGAAGGGCCCACTTGCCCCACTAAAAAGTTACTGCGCGTCCTGCAAGTCGCCAACCCACCTCATGACCTAGCCGCCCGTCGAAGTGAATTCTGTCTCGTTGAAAACCACCCCACCTATGCACCTCTCTGTTTATTTCTACCACCTCAAAGCCTTTCTCTCGACTCATCCACCATATCTCTTGGTTTGCGTTGACAACCGCTCTTTGCAGGTTGCTATCACGCACTGGTACTTCCGGTATTGTGCATATCGCTACCTGTACCTCAGGAGAAGTGGTGCGCATGTCATCGACGCCTTTCGCCAGTGTAGTTGCTAGTCCTGCTGTACCTTCGTTTAAGACATTGTTTAAACCGCCTGAAATTATCACGAGGTTTCGTCTATCAGCTGTAGTTTTGAGTTTTGCGCTCGCTTGCCTCATGACTGCTTCCAGCTTGCATCCTGGGAACGCCCCTACTGCAACCCTCTTGTCACCTCTTACCCTCTCTTTGATGGCTTTTGTGCATCGATTTGAATTCGAGTCCCCGGCGATTATCACATGCTCAGATTTATGCTGTGACTTTTCAGCTGGAGCGTCCTGCACCTGGGGGTTACTTGCACCTGTGACGCCGGCTGTATTGTCCCCTCCCAGCCCCACCACCTCTTCGCTGAAGCTGGGCCTTGCGATAAATGAACCGGCTGAACCTGTTCTTTCCAAACTTGCTTGCTCTTTCTTCTCCGCAGTTCTGGTTGCCGGTTCCCTACTGTTCTCTCCGTAGGCCGCTTCTCTGTTCAGCTTCGGTATTGCTTCCTCGGCGGACTTCAACTTTTCTCCCATAGCCCTCGTTTTCTCTTGCTCTGTCACCAACGCAGTCTCGAGCTCGGTGATTCTCATCAACATGTCACTCTGGGTAACCATCATTTCCTCCATTTTTTCCTCGACCTCACATTGCCTACACTTCACGTCAGCCTCTTCTCCTTCCGCTTCTACTCTTGGGTCTAATTTAAAACCAACCCCACATCCTGAACACTTCACAGTCTTTTTAACCATGTCTTTCCGACACCAATTGTTTTATGACTTGTCTCACTCGATAATTACAAAACTTGAGCCCTGCCCTACGCAAAAGAGAAAGTCTAAGCTCTACTACAAAAAATGGTGTGTTCAATGTACGTGCACCTCCCCCACAGTGTGGCAAAAGAAAAAGAAAAACAACAAAAAACAAAAAATTTAACACACAAACTAATAAATACCTAGTGACTGATCCCCAAAAAAGCCGTACAATAAAATAAGTGCTACAGGAATTTTAACTGCTGCCCTATAATTATAAAGACAAGCTCAAAACATGCAAAACAACTTATCTGCGCAGTCGATCGGGAGCGCTCAAAAAACACGTCCATTTACCGTGACGGTCCGAAACGAACTACCGAAACGAACTACCGAAACGAACTACGTGGATGGATGAATGGATGGATGGATGGATATGGCTGTACCCTTTAGATCGGGCGGTGGCTAGCGCCACCAAGCCGCAATACTTAATGAACCAAAAAGTGGATTTATTTTTTTCTTTAAAAAGTGAGTTTAGGATTCGTACTTTGCAGTGAAGGGTTTAATTTTCACTCGTGCCTTGACATTAGCCACCAATCAGATAACCTCCTTCTAGTTAAGTCTACCCGCTTAAAGTCTATTTTACCCTCCCGGTCCCTAAAACCCAGTGCTTTGAAAAACTCTGCGCCATCATCCTGAACTATAGGGTGAAGCCCTTTACAGAACATGATCAAGTGTTCGGCAGTTTTCTTCTTCTCCACACGCACTGCATACTGTCTCTACCCCTTCGTATTTGGCGCGATATGTCTTGATTCGCAGTACTCCCGTCCTGGCCTCAAACAGTAGAGAACTACCCCGAGTATTATCATAGATCTTTTTCTTGGCAATTTCCTGCTTAAAAGTTCGATAGATCTCTAGTGCGGACTT
Source organism: Rhipicephalus annulatus (assembly GCA_013436015.1). Taxonomy (NCBI): domain Eukaryota; kingdom Metazoa; phylum Arthropoda; class Arachnida; order Ixodida; family Ixodidae; genus Rhipicephalus; species Rhipicephalus annulatus. Next base: position 33,379 of record WOVY01006290.1, on the reverse strand, counting down.
CCTAATCATGCCCATTCTCCACATGTCAGTCTCCGTTTCCTTCACTTTCTTCTTAACTGAGAGTTCTTTTTGGTTTGGCCACCTGCTGTGTTCTAAGTATTTACCAGTCAATTTTATGGTTCGCTTTTCTCCAATTTGTATCGACAGCGAGTGCCACCTAGCGGATGCATAGCTAAGCGGCGTCAGTCCTTCCCATAGACGCCGCTTGACGGTAATCACACTTCTCCTTCTAGCCACTGTACCCCTGTTCGACAGTGGGATGTGTGCCGGTGACGTTTCGCTGACGTCGTGTCACGTTGCCAAAGTGGGCAGAGTGACAAGGACGCGTCAAGCATTTCCCTTCCCCGTTGCAGGGAAGGATAGCGAGGCCTCGCGAACACATGAAACTTGCTACAGCATATGTTCTAATCCATTTAATCCCTCCTTACCCCCGTCCCTTGTGAGCAACTGTTGAGGTGTCGCACTCTGCTGCAGACAGTTACGGGGCTCACTTTTCTCTTTTTTTCCCCTTTAGGAATCACATAAGAAGAAGAAAAGGATACCCATGTAACTTCCTTTTTATATAGCACCCAGTCTAAAAAGTTTGGCGGCATCGTGAGCGTCAAGCAAAAGTGGACATATTTCTCTTCATAACAATTTTTGGACCTCGGGGTTGTTCAGTAGCTCTTTAAAAGGGCACAGACACAAACTTTCGCCGGCGGGATTGATGCCCAGGAACATGCGTGCACCATATACCAAACCTCGAAGAGTGGTTATAGTTTAGAAGGTATTTTACATGAAGCTTGAAGATAACGTATTGATTAGAGAGCTACGTGCCATGCCTGGCGACTTTGACATTAAGCTGATCTAAGCTGCCGCATTCACGGAGTTTGCTCCCGCAAGCGCAGTGACAGCGAAGAAGGCCGTAACGAGGGGAGAAGGGGATGGAGTGTAGAACGAAACACCAGCAAGCGTTGCTGCTTTCATACAGCAACGTTTAGTGCTTTCTTCGAGAAGGATTTTTTTAAAGATAGCTTTCCCATAATTTGCGCAGAGGTGATTTCTGAGGGGTGCTGAACGTGGGGCTTTCAGAAATGTGGCGGTGTTCTCTCAAGCATGGCTGAAATAAAAACGTCCATTCCGAAACATACATTTTTGTTCCACAGTGTAGCACTGTGAAGCTCGAAATGAGCAAGGGCACTCTAAGAGTTGGTCAAACCGAGCTGTTCATAGTGAGTGGTGGCTTGATCCATTTGATATTTACTTGTGTCTTCACGCCCATTGCGCAGGGCTTCGAAACGAGGTTCTGAAAGTTTTATGACCGGTAATCCTGGCCGAAGAGCAGGGCAAGGCGAATAAACACGAACAAAAACATTGGAAGATGTCGGTAGTATTGACGGCAGAAAAATGTCGTGCTTAGTCGTGAGGGCAAAAGTCAGTGATGTGCGCAGCTTTTGCATGGAGATATAGAGGCGCTAGACGCCAGAACATGGCTACGAAACCAGTGGGTGAATATAAAGAAGCGGGGTTCACCACCTCCATTAATTGAGTTTAACGTCCGAAAACCTCCATATGATTATGAGATACGCCGTATTGGAGGGCTCCGGAATTTTGACCACCTGGAGTTCTTTAACGTGCACCTAAGTCTGAGCAAACGGGCCTACAGCATTTTCGCTCCCATCAAAAATGCAGCCGCCGCAGCCGGGATTGGGTCCCACGACCTGCGAATCAGCAGCCGAGTACCTTATCCACTAGACCACCACGGCGTGGCAGCTTCTACCAGCTCTTGCCAGGTGTTTTGTATGCCCATTTTTTGGAGTCTGGTGGTCGATGCCATTGGACGTAGCTCTATGGCGAGCTAGCTCTATGGTCAGCAGTCAAGTACCTTAGCCCCCCACGGCAGGGCAGGGGTTTACAACCTCAGCCAGCAAACAGAGTGTGCAGCCAATAAAACGTCGATCTCGGCTACAGAGCAGGCAAGTTTTGGTCGGAGCTTCGTTCGAAGGCCGAGAACCACGATCGGCACGGGGGATACCTAATCTTCGCCGCCAGGGTAAAAGGCGAGTGCTGCTTTCAGATGATGTAACCTCGTTACGATGTAATTGAACGAAGTATTATACGCAGTGGTGCGAATCCACACAGAACTTCGAAAAGATCTAACAAAGGTGAAAAGTGCGGACTCATTAGTAGTCTCCGTTGATGACACGCCGAAACTGCTAAGAGACAGAGAAGTACGAGCGACTGTCCCATGGTCTCAGCCATCACGGAGCTAGACCACTTGGTGGACCTGTCAATGCACGTAAGCAAATAAGTACATGAATCGTGTCCAAACGTGCATCAGGGGGAAGGAATTTCCCCTACAACTCGGGGTGCCGTAGAATCTTAATACGCTGACGTCTGATATGCGCCTGTATCATACGTCATTACATCGGTAAGGGATTTTGAGACCACTCCTGATCCGGAACTGTTGGAAGAGCAAATCGCATATTAGTCATCACAATAGACAAGTACAGGTGTTGGCTGCGGTTGTACTTCAAAGAGGGCGCAGTACTGGCACCCACTTGGAACTCTTAACTCCAATCCGTGCTCGCCGACCCACTGGAGTACGTGTGAACCATCTGCAATGCACCACCGTTTTGCTCAGAGACAAGCGCAGTAATGTTACCTTCTTTATAATTGGATATTCCGTTGTCAGGCCATCTTTAGCGAAGACGCCCACGACGAATCCCACATTCAACGTGCCACAAGGAGCGCTTCCGTAGCTGTCAGACAATGATGAAAAATAGAAGAGATCTCACGGTCCTCGTGGTGACTACAATTCGAATTAAACTACCTTTGAGAATTACGTTGGAAAGACACAACGAGGAAAAAGGCCGATACGGTTGGTTGCCGTGGAGCTGTTCCGGCATCTTCATCTTGACGTGCCACGTGCCCCGTTTTCTTCGCGATCCAGCCGATGCCTGCTGCTAAATCCATGGTTGCCAGCTGACATGATGTCGCTGCATGGGCGAGGTCGACCACCACCACACACCCGACGTCGCCACCCAGAAAGTTTGGAAGCGAGGCAAGGAAAGTCAAAGCGCAACGGAGATATGTAGCAACCTCCCTGATAAAGCCAGTGCCGACACTCCGTAAAGTTCGGACGCTCGACTAGACGATTCGTGGCGTACTAAGAACAGATCCCCGCGGAATATTCATAGGCCGCTTGCCAGAGACAATTTCGATATGCTCGTCATGGTACATCACAGTAATGGCCGAGTGTAAGATGATAGCGCCGTTGCAGGGGGATAATGAAAACGGAAGAACATCCGGCCCGCAGCAAGGGCGTTGTCTCCTGGTTCTCACTTATTCCTTCACAACGGTTACGGTTTAGTGTTAACGCGATAGCGGGGGATAATCATGAAGCGCTACCATGCCCCGAACGTTGGGAACAGCGTCTTTTATTATATAGTAGGCCAGCGTTTACGTTCTGAACTTTTGCCATGACCCCATGTAGCGGAGAGCAAAAAATAGTGAAAGAACCGTAACGATAGAATGCTCTTCTGGCTCGCATACAAATATGTCAGTATTTTTTAGTAATAACAGCAAATAAAAACGAAACATGCAGCGAAACTGACAAACTACACGCCGCCGACGTATTTGCACGCGTATATAATTCTTAGGCCGGAACACTGGAAATCGGACGCGATCTAAAAAAAAAACAATCTAAGAAGTCATGCCTAATACTTGGTCGGCGATGCTGCCTGAAAGCAAGTGAAACCAATTAACACAGTCATTTCCTGCGAAGGAATTTACTGCATCCTTCAACAGCGAAAGCGATTTCAGTTCGAAACGGGTGTCCGAAACAAGCCGCGAAAGTTTATGTACACTATACGTAAACCACGACCACACGTAAAGCTAAACCTTAAAAATAGCGTGCGTATACGTAAATAATACGGCCCTAGTGCATTGCGCATGCGCATTACGATAATGTCATTGCTGTAAGCATGCTTTTACTATAAGCTAGCTAGGTTAAAACTCTTATAGAATGACCACGCAACCAAAGCGCCGGGCGTACACCCGTCTTTGAATAATGTTGGAACGCGCGAGTGATGACCGCCAGCTGTTAAGTTAAACTAGAGTAACAGTACATGGTACCTAAGGTGCCTTATACAGTTACTCTAGTTAAAACTGCATCGCCGCGCCACCTGGTGTAGTGAGTGCGCATGCGCGACCCTTTGTTTAAGCATCCGTATTTTTCGTCTCGCTTGAAGGGCACTACGTGATTACATATAGCGTTTCGTGCTATGCGTCGCGTTCTTATTCAATCCGTGACGCGCTCAATTCGACGGGCACACGGTGGCGACGAAATGTGCGTTGCTCGCTTTAAAGGGGCTCTGCAACATTTTTTGAGCATGGTCAGAAAGCGCGGCCGATCGGTAGTAGAGGCCCCCTACAACACGCGAGCCAAATATTGATTATAGGTGGGGTTTAACCATAGAGTTTCTCAAAATCAACTAGAGGGCACTCTGGCACTGCGATCGTTCAGCGACCATGGGAATGATGGGTAGTACACACATTTGCCTAGTCTTAGTACTTGAGGGTGGCGAATCATACTTGCGGCTTCGTTTATTGCTGTGTTTCGATTTTGTTTTGAAAGAAAGATTCAACCCTTTTGAACTTCGTCACCCAATTTGGAAAAGTAGTTAAAAAAATAGGGTGGTGAACGCAATTGCTGAACATTTGCTGATTTTTGTTTCGTGTGAAAACAGCTTCAAGCGACACGAACGCACAGAGCCAAGAACAGGCCTGAAGTACGAAGTTTAGACAAATGTGTGTACTACCCATCATTCCCATGCTCGCTGAAGCGCTGTGCATAGCAGCTCCCTGACCTAAAGCATTTCCGCCTCCATTGGAAACGCAGCCACCACAGCCGGGATTCAATCCCGTGACCTGCGAGTCAGCAGCCGAGTAGCTTAGCCAATAGACCACCGCGGCGGGGCCGCCAGTCAAATATAACAATGCTGCACGTGGCCTAGAATTCGCAATAAATTATCAAAGTCAGCTAAAACTTGTTTTCTCTTCTCTCGAGAAATCACGGAATAAGCCCAAAAATCACTTGTAGTAACCCATCTCTAGGCCATTGGCTGACTTGAACATGGCGTGCTCGGTCATTACAGAAATTGCCGCGGGAGGCCGCAACTTGTCCACGCGTGCGCGCACGATCACACCGAGAAAGACATGCAATCGGAGAAAAAAAAAGAAAAAAGTACTCAAGGTCATGAAGCACGTGTGACGTTTTTCTTTGCCCCTACCACCCCTCCCGGCTTAGCTTCCAGCGCTTTCGTCGGAACGAGAGAAGATGGAATGCAATTGAAGCATGCGACGAATCTTTGTAACTCCACTCGCACTGAATGTATGTTTTTCAATTTTTTGCGCCGTTTATTTCGTGAGACGCTAAGCTCTTCTGGAGAGTTCATTCCAATGTCACGTGATAAACTGTCTGAGGGCCCCTTCAAAGACAACGCAAAGCAGTGTTTGACGCGGTAGTAATTTCGCAGTTCTGGTATCGGTGTCTACGCAAGCTTCGTTGGTAGGGTCACAGCCGAAGGGCTTTCTCGCCACTAAATAATTTACTGAAAAGAGAAAAATGCCTATAAAATATATGTAGACAATATCAACGCGTGCGTGTTTGGCTGTTCTCGGGTTGCTATGCTTGTATTTTTTAGATGCGGAAGCATCTTATACTCGCGCCTTGTAGTGCGCCGTCCGCACCACTTCTCGAACATTCGACAGCTGACGCGCGCGCATGCGCCGTCGCGCCGTCGCCCACTCTTCCACCATCTGTGCATCCCTTCCTCCTCTACACACCGCGCGCGCTTCACTCCTCCACCATCTGTGCACCCTTCCTCCTCTACACACCGCGTTCGACATCTACAATTCTCCTGATTCTCCAGTGGACGCGCATGTGGCGTCGCGCTTCGAGAACATTCAACAACTGACAGTGCATGCGCCGTCGCGCTGTATATATACTCAAGGTCGGCGCTCGCTCGCTCAGTTGCTGCTCGTCGGTTGGTTTGTACGGCGCGTCGACGTCCAAGGTCGCAGTGAAATGAATTCCAACGAATCCACAAACACAATGATCGACGTCCCTTCGACCAGCGCCGCCCTTTCGCATACGTGTGTACGTGTTCACTCATTTAACACCCCCTCCTACAACCACGTTAACCAATTTAGCCATCGACCCAAGTAAGTCGCAATTTAACACCCCATTTCACAACCACGTTAACCAATTTAGCCATCGACCCAAGTAAGTCGCACTTTAACACCCCGTTAACCAATTATATGCTCCGCATCCTACTCAGTGTTCCCCCGAGGGAAGCTGCGGGCAATTTTTTTACATTCACACGCATGCGTTGATATTGGTTGCCCGCAGGTTTATTCTTCTCTTTGCAATAAATCTTTCACATTAAAGAACCCCACGTGGTCTAATTTTTGGCAGCCCTCTACTATGGCGTCTATCCTAATCATATGGTGGTTTTGGGACGTTAAACTCCACATAGCAGTCAATCAATCAATAAATATTTCAGTTGGGAAAAAGCACAAGTCCTGTGTTTCTTGGTCCGCTAAAACCACATTTATACCACACACTTCACCGCACCCTCGTCGAGCCCCGCCACGGTGGTCTAGTGGCTAAGGTACTCGGCTGCTGACCCGCAGGTTGCGGGTTCAAATCCCGGCTGTGGCGGCTGCATTTCCGATGGAGGCGGAAATGTTGTCGGCCTGTGTACTCAGATTTGGGTGCACGTTAAAGAACCCCAGGTGGTCAAAATTTTCGGAGCCCTCCACTATGGCGTCTCTCATAATCATATCGTGGTTTTGGGGACGTTATACCCCACAAATCAGTCAATCAGCACCCTCGTCGAATTGAGCGAGTCACTGATCCAAGTAAGATAGCCGCGCGCATAGCGCAAAAGGATATATGTAATCAATTGGTCCGCTGCATGCGAGCAAACAGATATGTGAAGATGAAAAGACGCGCGTGCACACTCACCACGTCAGATGGCACGGCGATGCAGTTTCATCAGATTTCGGTCGCTTTCACACGCCGACTTATTCTGCAGACGGGTGTAGACAGGCCTGTCCTACTTCACAGGTATGATGTCGCATAGTGTAACTGCCATTTAAACACGTCTATTCCGGTTGTAACGATAAGAATGGAAGCTAGTGTAGCCCACAGTCATCAAGAGACTTCTTACGCGTAATCAAAGCATTCGCTTCATGCAATTATTGTTCTTACACCTTGCTTCCATAGACTAGCGGCAAATTACCATGAAGGAAAACTGTGCACCGTCATCGCCGAGGCACCATGAGCGGCGATTAGAGCGTCGGGTGCCTGTTAACATCGTTTGAACCGTCGAGTTTCCTTAAATTAACTAGAAAGAACTGTAGCACTGCGATCGTTCAGCGACCATGGGAATTTAGAGTATGGCATGGATTAGCCTGGTATTCGTGCTTGTGGACGGCGCACGCACACGTTTATTGCTGCATTTTGGTTTTGTTTCGAAGGAAAGAACAAACCGTTTTCCACTTCGTTACCGGATTTCAAGTGGTGAGCCTAAAAGATGGAGATGGTGAAGCGTAAGTGCCGAACATTTGCCGATCGTTGTTTTGTGACAAAGCAGCTTCAATCCACGCGAAGCCAGAACGAACGTAAAGTACGAAGACTAGCCAATTTCATCTCACTTATAATACCCATGCTTGCTGAAGCGTCATTCGCTGCCGCTACCACAGAAACTAGCACTAGAGTGCCCTCTATTGTGCATTTAGGAAAGTATTATTTGAACTAGTTTGAACACCAAGGAGCATGATTTACAGGAGCTCCGCGCGTTCTTCCACCACGGGCTCACAAATCATCAGTTGTATGGCGTGCACTATGAATGACGAATCTTCAGTGCTGCCAACACGTGGGTCTTTCGATATCCGCAGACACTTTACGAGCGAATACGGCGTGAGCTGCTTAAGCGCCAGATTCAATGCACATTTTCTTGCCTTACCCCTTCATCCCTTCACTCGTTTTGGCCCCAAGATATCCTTCATGGAACGCTGTATCGAAACCCGTGCTTGATAGTATACCATCAACCGATGACTGAAGCGCTAAGATTCCATGCTGTTGCATCTACCCGATCCACCAATTTCACCTGAGGCATGCGCAGAAAGTGTTGTAGGTTAACGGCGGTGAAGAGCAGGTCTCCAGTTGGTTACCAAACTCCAGCTTTCGGTGGCTGCCGTACGGTGGCGCCACCACAGCCTAAAAGTTGCAAATACGTGTACTCATGTCACCCAGGAACTATGAACTAAATTTACGGATGGGTTTCGGTGCCGCAATAGTCGGCTGTTAACCTTGCCCTTTCGTATCTTGAACAACTAAACGAAGTGTGCTATAGTTGACGAATGCATATGCATGGAAACATGCAGTTAGGTGGTGCATTCAACATTTCGTGGCCTTACGTTGCAATATATAAAATAAGAAAACGTTCATTCAATAGGCCCACGGCTGCAGCGCACATGTATCTTGGTAATATCGTCGCACCTTTCTCGGTATGACATGAACACGTCAACGAACCAGCTTGCACATTGCCCTCAGGCCCACCATATTCAATGACAATAATAAATTAGTCTTCATTGGCACAAAGGCATCCGAGGCCACTGAGAGACATTCAATTTCAATAAAACTGAAGTTGTCCTAGAGACCGAGCGAATCGGGATACATTTTTAAGCCCAATTAGACTTAAGGATTGTGAAAGTAGACGCATTCTCAATGAATTTACCTCACTCGTGACTCAAATCAAGGCCGTCGTATAATTTCGCCCTTTATGACGTAGACTTAGTCCTGCATTATACGTTGCGGCTTGGTAACGCGAGTCGCCGTCCGATCATAGGGGTGCGGCCCCATCCATTGGTCCACCCACCCAAGTCAACTAGGGTATATCAAACGTTACTTAAATTGAGGACGACGCAGCTTGCAATGGAAAGAAAAATGGTAGGTGTAACCTCAAGAGACAAGAAGAGAGCAGAGTGGATTAGGGAAAAAACGGGGGTTAAGGATATCATAGCTGAAATCAAGAAGAAATGGACATGGGCAGGGCATGTAGCGCGTAGACAGGATAACCGCTGGTCATTAAGGGTAACTGACTGGATTCCCAGAGAAGGGAAGCGGGTTAGGGGGAGACAGAAGGTTAGGTGGGCAGATGAGATTAAGAAGTTTGCGGGTATAAATTGGCAGCAGCAAGCACAGGACCGGGTTAACTGGCGGAACATGGGAGAGGCCTTTGTCCTGCAGTGGACGTAGTCAGGCTGATGATGATGATGAAACGTTACTTCGAAGCGTCATAGTGTAGTGGACGTTATGCACATGGTGTTCAATTTTCACAAATATGTTGACCCGTACTATAACGCTTGCCTACATATCATACAGTTTGGAAAAGTAACCTAATCGCTTACCGAGGGTTCTCACAACGCGTCGGATCTGCGTTACATTATTCTCCAATTAACCTCTAGCATAGGATGACGGCCTTAGCGCTCAAAACGATGCAAAACACAATTTAAAATCAGTGCTAAGTTTCACACTCACCTATCGCGGGCTTTTCGGGCTACAGTCACCGAGGTTTCCTGGTGCAACGAGGCTTTGAAGCCGCTGTGTAGCAAGCACAAACCACGAATGAGAATGGACCAACAACGGAAGTGCGTTGGCAGCAGCCGTGACTGTGTCACACTTCAAGAGCGATGATGCTTCCTTAATCGAGATCATGCGAGTTCAGCGCGTGCTGGCAGCCTGGAATCTTAATCAGAAAAGAAAGGGGGCGGAGATCAGAAGGGCGCGATGCTTGAGATGACGAGAAGATGCTCAAAAGATAGCATGACGGACTATAGTTGCTATCGCATAATGAGCTGTCTGTCTTCACTATTCTTTACTTTTTCTCCGTCAGTGAACGCTAAAAGTGCATTCACAACGAGTGCGGAACACGCGAACGGGCAAGCGGATTTTCGGAGCTGAGGTAGCTTCGCGAGTGCCTGTTCAGACCAATCGCGTTGCCTACTCTCCGCTCCGCCGCAGCCACAAGGCAATCCACGGGAAGCGTGTCGCCATCTTGCGGCACAACGCGATACGGCACGCACGCGTCTTGGGCGCTGATTGGCTACGGCCAACTTTTCCACGCTGAAAAAAAAATGGTCCGGGGGCGATCGCGAGAAATGGCCGCGGAGTTTCCGCTTTTGCGGATAATCCGTGTCCGCTTTCGGGATCCGCGCTCGGTGTGAACGTGCCTTAAAGAAAAGACGCTGTTTCTGCAGCCCGTTTAGGGAACGCAGCTCAGCCTCTAGAGGGAAATCATGTCCAGCATTCACGATGAATGGAAAGCAAATACTAATAGGGAGTGCTCGTGACCCTGAAAAATCAGTGCACCTTTCACTGCACTCCTAATTAGTATTTGTTTTACCAACAAGACACTTTCTTCGGCTGTTTTGCTTTTCCTACTCGCTACTTCGCGTATGGCAGAACTGCCAACACAGGGCCGGGTTTATTTTACCACCATGTTAGAGTGCATTACTGTAAAGCAAGAAACTTTAGGAGAATCTCGTCAGCACGTTATGATACTCCTGCGAGTCAAATCAAGCCGGGTGCTTGTGCACGACTTGGATGAGCCCGTTGGCTTCCCTCCTTCCAGGGGCACTCTGCAGAATGCCCCGAGTTATAGCGAAGCTCGGAAAGAGTCCGAGCTTCGGTGACGCCCCCTTTCGAACGAGTCAACAGTGAAAAGGTCGTTTCCAGCCCTCAGCACACGCTGCATTCCATTGGTTACAATTGAACGTGTCATTACGTCAAAAACTCTCGACAAATTTGGGTTGTGTCTTCAAACCAGAGGCACCTTCTTTGATTTCTTTGTTATTCCACTGAGGCCTCGAAGTACACTTATACAAGTAAAGTGTGTGAGTCAACAGTGAAAAGGTCGTTTCCAGCCCTCAGCACACGCTGCATTCCATTGGTTACAATTGAACGTGTCATCACGTCAAAAACTCTCGACAAATTTGGGTTGTGTCTTCAAACCAGAGGCACCTTCTTTGATTTCTTTGTCATTCCACTGAGGCCTCGAAGTACACTTATACAAGTAAAGTGTGAGAAACGTCTTGGTACAGCGTTTTTTTTAGAGGCAGCATCTGTTTAAATTGTTCGACCTTCTAATATATATATTCACTAACTATCTTTAAGAATAATTTGTGCCATTGCCTCTTAGATTAGTTACAGTCTAGCATCTTACAGCATTTCAGCCTTAGCTTATCACAGAGGCCATGTGAATAGTCCTCAAGGTCGGCGTGTGTACACTGCCTCCTTTATGAAAGCGAACACGCGAGCGCGTGACATGTGCTCAGCGGGGGCTACCTGAGCACTATCAGCCGACACCCAAAGAAAGCACGTCGACCTTTGGCGTCATGTAATGGCAAAAAATCTAACGAGTAATAGTCGTTAAAAAAGCGCTGCTACATAAGGCTGCCACTCAGGTGGGATAACGGGTGGTACCACCAAAAACGGACGTGCTTTCTTGAGCCACAAGCTGATGGTGCCGCGCAGCCACAGCAAGTCACGTGCTCACATGTTCCCTTTCATCAAGTACAACAGTGCACATTCTAGTGCGTATCTCGGTCGGAGCATGCCCTTTTCATCTTGATCGTCTGCTAGCTCCCCGGGCATGGCTGGGTGGTATGAAATCAAGTAAGAATCAAGTCAAGCGATGCTCAGACTGAGCTAATTTTTCCACAACCTAATAAAAATGTGCTAACGAAACAGTGTAAAACTAAGACAGCACAAGACGACGCTTAAGAACACAACAATAATTGGTGGCGCACTAGTTAAAAGCAGGCTAAACGATAACTAGCACAATAATATAGTGTTTATTAGGATCGTGCTAATTATGGTTAAGATAATTAGTGTCACGCTGATCACGACCTTGTCTTTCGCATCCGTTGTAACTTTGAACGAGGAAATTAAAATCTGGTCAATTCAGACACGACTACTCTGCTTCAATTTATTGAGCCCTGGCTAATTTATCAAATGTTCATTGGACAGTATTGAGACTGAACGCCGTTATACTTAGACTTAGTAAACGAGACACGTAAGCCATGGCTCCACCCTTGCGCCACACAAAATGCAAGCTGACCAAGTTTGCGCAAATCCTTGGGTGTTGGCATCAATAACAAGGTAAACAAGGAGACGATTATTTTAAGTCTTGTTGTATAGTATGGCCTAAATAGAGAACTATTCAATGTAGGGCTTCTCTTGTATTTTTTTTGAAAGTCTGGAAAAAAGCAAAACCAGAGAAGCCATACCCGAGACGTCTATAGCGTTATAAAGAGTTATAGTGTACCGGGCTTACCGGGTTAACGGGTGTACCGTGATACCGGAATCGAAGTGCGCATGCGCAGATACGTACGTCACCCGTACCGCTTCCCGTACGCGCGGTATTTTTCGGATTTCACGTTACCGTGGTAGCGTAGGTGTACGTAGTGTACGTAAACATGGCGACGCTCTCGGACACCTGCTTCGAAGTGATTTTGGCGTAGTTGTTAAAAGATTCACCTTGTTCGCAGCAAACGACTATTCCAAGGGGCTTCGCTTGCCTTCAGTTAGCTTCGACAACCGAGTACGGCGGATAAGTTGGCGTAGTTTTTGAGATAGCTTCCCATTTCGAACGCGTCTAGGCCTAACTACAAGATTGATGTAATCAAATCGGCAACACAGATGTTTTCGCGTTCGGTGCGTGGTTCATATTTATTTACTTTTATTATCACTAAAATAAGCTTCTAACAATGCTTCGCGCGGTGGCGTAGGCAAACATTCTCGTTTTCTTTTCATTTTCACGGCTTAACTTATTATACATCTAATAGGTGGCGCCACCGTCCCAGCTGGGGCAGGTAAACGCTATCCCGCTTAAGTATAAGACGCTGCCCACAAGGCACGTTTGCTGCACAGTAACGCCATTCCCTTAACCCACGCTATCACGCTAACGCTAAACTATAACTGCCTATTAACACTCGGCGTATTCTTCTCTGCGCATGTACTCTGCCCTCGAAACTCGAGGACCACCGCGTGCATGCAAAGCCAATATGCTGGAGAATGAGTACAGGCTGCGTAAAGTAATTTGAGAAAAAGTACACTTTATTTTTTAAAAATTGCAAAAATTAACACCAAATGCGTAACTGCATTGTGTACCGTAGACTAATCCTAATGAAGACACACAAGAAAACCACGGTAGTCGTTGCGAATGCAGCGAGTGTGCAGCGTCCCTTGCCTGGCTGATTCGCATGTATGATGCTAGTTGCTGCTAATTATTAGGATGCACAACATTGCGGGACAAGAACAGAAGTTATGAGCATTGTGTATCACACGATCTACACAGATTATTGTTATATTTAACCAAAATCCATACGGGCCATCATGTTGTTGCACGAGGATTCTGTTGATATATATCACATATAAGGCAATAAAATAGTGCATCTGTTGCAGAAGAATATATGGTGAGTCAGCTGCTGATTGATTTTCGTTGATGTTGAAACGCTTTATTTTCTGTGCGAGTTATTTCGTTAAAAAATATACGAGAAACATCTGCGACCATCGTTGAGCCTACGAATTATTTGGCTCTGTTCGACTACATGCTATTATATCTCCTTGGGAAGCCGAAAGCACACAAATCGAAGTGAAATCAGTAGATCGCACATGCCAGTTAAGAACGCACTTATAACATGGCGTCCGAGATTGCACGCCGGTGGACCATCTCGGAGGCCATAGTTAAAGCGTCTCGATAGCAGCAAAAAACCCTCTTCGCGCTGGCACGGGAGTCGTCAAGGACGTGGTCATGTTCTTTGCCTTTTGCTTCGTTTTAGCTTTTGACGGCTCGTTCTCGCAGTAGTCCAGTTTATACGTACAACCAACGGTATTTCGCTGCCGACTACTTCGAGTGCGGTAGCACCAACTCATAAAACTGCTGGACGGTGCAGAAAGGCAACGATGTCGACGGGCGCATCTCGTGTCTTGGCGGAGCGAGCCAGAAGCCAGCTAGACATGCACGCCTGCGTGGTCGCGGCTCAAGCAACAAACCTCTGCCGTGTGTGTTGCCGACACGCAGTGCGGTAGAATATGCATGTGCACAGGCGTATAGGTTACCCTCTTATTCGGAATTAACTGACCACGCTGAAGAAGTGCATATCTGCTGGTGTTTAGCTTGTTGATGCCATGTTTGTGCATCAATCGTGCTACGTACGATGTGTTCAAGTATACGTTAAAAGCTTCAGCTATCCCAATGGTTAAATCATAATCATGTGCGTAAGCCGTCGCGATCAACATATGCCAGTGAGCGCCAACGCAGTTGCACCCCCGTCAAAAAGTACCCTAGATGTCTCAAATCAATAGAAATTGTACAAACCCTCATTATCACTACTCAATAAACACTAGTCTTGTGAACATCGTTTTCACTTTCGTCTGATATACCGACTTTTGCGACGGAAAGATGAGCCATGTTTTATATAGCAGCGAAGTTCCTTACGGTCCCAGATGTGTCCGGCATTGTTCCTTGATGACTATGGCGCTTAAGAGCAACAAGCGCATTCCAGACCACACATTCTCTTTCTGCCATCATGGCATAGCCTATGAAAGGTAGCAGCTATACGTCATGACAATAACGCTGATGGCTATGATCATGGACAACAACTGCCTTGTGGAGTATATCACGTCTCGATATGCTCTACGGTGGATTTAGTACGACCGCAAACAACCGACAACAAGGCAATGTGCACAGACCTCAGCTTTGCCAACTTTAGCCCAGATGCAATACCACAAAGCAGTCACAATGAAGGCAAAATGAAATTCACAACTGAAAACAACGTATCATTTACGACCAATACTTGAGGACAACTTTTCTCGGCAATAATTAAGAGAAGGCTAGCGAGTCAAACTGGTTATGTGTAATCGCTGAAGGATATTGTCACGTTTCCTACGACAAACTTGATATAATGGGCTCGTTGAGTCGACTAGCCAAGCAGCAGCTCAGATAGATCGTCTTTGTCCTCTTTCACTAATCGATCTCACCCGAGCAGACCGTGTGGCAATAGTCCCCAACCTTTGAAAGCATCCACTCGATCCTCGTAAACAAAAAAAAATGAAGTCATACACACGCAGATATAGATAACCAAAAGATGGAGAGTATCAGTACTCGCAGCGCAAATGAGGAAGTTTCGCCAACGCTTGCGCCAAGCGCAAAAAGAAAAGGCATAAAAACACAGGAGAACACAAACAGCAGCAGCCACACAATGTCACGGCATGTCGTAACACGAGAACAAGGGCTACTGCGTGAAACCACAAGGGCTACTGCGTGAAGTAGGGCTTCAGCCGAACGACATGCGCGGTTTCGGGCCGAAGCTGTCGGCGAGAAGACGCTGCGCCGTCCGGAAATACCTCGTAGGTAACATCTGTGACACGTCTAAGAAAATATTACGGTCCAAAATAACGGCTTAGGAGTTTTTCGGATAAGCCTGGTTCCCGGACAGGGATCCAAACCCACACTCGGTCCCCAGGGTGGTAGGTGACGTTTGCATGTAACGCCGTGCGTCTGCATCTTGTTGGTGACTGGTGTTTATGCGAGCTAGCTGACGAGCTTCTTCGGCGTATTCAGTGTATTGCTCAGCGTCTCGAGCAAGTTCATTGCTTTGGTCACACAGAAGCATATCATCGAGCATAGTTCGCACGATGCGTCCGTAAACAAGTCGGAAAGGTGTAAATCGCGTTGTTTCTTGCGTTGCCGAAATGTACGCAAACGTGATGTATGGAAGAATCTCGTTCCAGGGTTCGTGTTGTACGTCCACGTACATTGACAGCATGTCCGCTATGGTCTTGTTAAGCCTCTTTGTCAGTCCATTGGATTGTGAGTGACAAGCCGTCGTTTTTCGAAGACTTGCGCAGCTCAATTTAAAAATGTCCTCCATCATTCATGCTGTAAACGACGTCCCTTTGTCCGTAATCACGCATGACGGGGCACCATGTCGTAGATCGATTTGGTGCACGAAGAACTGCGCGACTTCAGAGGCCGTGCCACGGGGTAACGCTTTTGTTTCAGCATAACGAGTAAGGTACTATAATCCATTTGTTCACAGAGTACGACAAAGGGAAGGGTCCGAGAAGGTCCATTCCCACGAGGTCAAACGGTGTCCGTGGTGGTGCGATCGGCTGTAGCAGGGCCGCGGGTCTCTCAGGCGGAGTCTTGTGGCACTGGCACTCATGGCAGCCTTTCGCATATCGATGTACACTAGTTGATAGTCGTGGCCAGTAATACTGTTTGTGTACTCTGGCGACAAATCAGGAATAGCCCAAATTTCCTGACGTGGGCTCGTCGTGGCACGCAAGGAGGATCTCATAATGCATGTTGGTAGGAACAATGAGTAGGAAGGCTTTATCGCTACCATGGGCGTTTTTCTTGTAAAGAATGCCCCTTCTTAGACAAAAAGAGAACAGCTGGCGAGCAATGTGTTGAGGAACCTGAGAGTTCCGGCCTTACAGGGAATCAATATCTGGGCGTAATTCGTCGTCCGCTGTTTTGGCAAAAATTCTGAATCGCTAACTGCTCCGAGAAAGGCATCTTCATCCTTAAAGTCCCTGTCAGCGTACCCCACAGGCGCTCGATAAAGCGCATCGGCATATTCGTGTTTGCGCCCTGACCTGTACACAATAATAATATCGAACTCCTGCAAACGCAAACTCCACCGTGCGAGACGGCCGGATGGATCCCTGAGATTTGCCAGCCAGCAGGGCGAGTGGTGGTCAGTCACCACTTTGAAGAGACGACAGTAGAGGTAAGGCCGAAATTTGGTCGTCACCCACATGACTGCGAGGCATTCTTTTTCTGATGTAGAATAGTTGGTCTCGGCTCGTGAAAGAGTACGACTGGCGTAAGCGGCTATTACACGCTCAACGCCACCGTGTCGTTGTACAAGGACAGTGCCAAGTCCGACTTTGCTGGCATCTGTATGAATTTCTCTAGCAGCGTCCTCATCAAAGTGGGCAAGAACAGGGGCTGTTTGCATTCTCTGTCGTAGCTCTGTGAACGCTGCCTCTTGTTCTGGGCTCCAAGTAAAAGGCACGTCATCTCGGGTGAGTCACGTAAGAGGTTCAGCTATCTTCGAGAAGTTGGTGATAAATCGGCCATAATACGCGCACAAGCCGAGGAAACGGCGTACTGCTCTTTTATCTGATGGAACAGGGAAGGCGGTGACAGCAGCAGTTTTGTCTGGATCAGGTCGCACTCCATCCACCCTTTGACATGTCCCAGAAACATCAGCTCTTCATAGCCGAAATGGCATTGGGGTTTCAGCGTGAGTTCAGCTGTGCGAATGGCTTCCAGAACTTTTCTCAGACGCTTCAGATGTTCTTCGAAGCTCTCGGAAAAGATCATCACATCATAGAAGTAGACAAGGCAGCTTTGCCACTTCCAGCCAGCGAGAACTGTGTCCATCATCCTCTGAAAAGTGGCTGGGGCAGAACAGAGGCCGAAGGGAAGAACTCGGCATTCGCTGAGTCCGTCTGGAGTCACAAACGCGGTTTTTTCTCGGTCTCGTTCATCCACTTCGATTTGATCCCCTACGATTCTCGGTCTCGTTCATCCACTTCTGCTGCTCCAAGGCGCATACACCTTGGAGCAGCACAAGTGTTAGGTTGCTTTCAGCCACCACGTCACCGTCTCGGAGAACTTCACTAGTGACTTCGATGAGAATAGTCGCTCGAGACGGCAGTGTCACACTGTCGTCAGCGACACGCAGCGCAGGTTTACGGCAGTTATCAGCGTCTCGATCTGTTGCGCCTTGAATCGAGAAGGTCACGATGCGCTCGCGGAGATTCATGATGGCACCGTATTGCCGAAGGAAGTCCATTCCGATAATCAGCTGTTGTGAAGGAGGAGGAAGCAACAAAAAGGGAGAAGGCAGGGAGGTTAACCAGAAAGACATCCGGTTGGCTACCCTACACTGGGGGATAAAGGAAAAGGACAAGAAAGACGAGAAAGAGGGAAGAGAGGGAAAAAGGGGTGGGGGAGAGACTGACAGTAATTTCACTGCGGCGTGTAGAGCTCTACCGCATGTCAGAGGCATTCACACAAGCCTGTCTTTCTCAGGAAACGCAGCAGAGCTTTCACTGCCTTGTGGGCTGTCGAGGCATGTGTACGTTGCTGTAATAGCACCTGCACAGAAAGAGGCCGATCATCCAGTCGCCGCATTGCGTTGGCAAGTACTTGTCTTTCTGATGCAAATCGAGGACAATGACACAGCAGGTGTTCGATATTTTCGTCGGTGCCGCAAACATCGCACGCCGCACTGTCAGTAATTCTGATTAACGTGGTATTAGCTTTCGTGAAAGCAACTCCCAGCCAAAGGCGATAGAGAAGCGAAGCTTCACGTCGATGTAGGCCGGGTGGAGGCCGGAGTTGTAGTGAAGGGTCGAGCTCGTGCAGTCGTGTACGTCGTATGCTTGGTGTGTTCCACTCAGTCATTGTGAGACTGCGGGCCAGTTGACGAATCTGCCTCGCCGCATCCGCTCTTGAAAGCGGTATCGGAACGCTGTTCGCTTCTTTATGTGACGTGCGAGCAGCATGATCTGCAGAATCATTGCCGCCTATACCACTATGCCCAGGTAACCACTGAAAGACGATGTCATGGCCTTTTTGTATTAACAGGTGGTGAAGTTTCACGGTTTGGTAGGTCAACTGGTCGTGGCATCCGCGTCGGAGAACTGATATCAGGCACTGTAACGCTGGTTTTGAGTCAGAAAACACAGCCCATTTACCTGGTCTTTCTTCTGAATTGATGTGTTCCAGTGCATTGCACAGAGCCTCGAGTTCTGCCGTCGTCGAACTTGTCACATGTGAAGTCTTAAAACACTGAGTTATTCCTTGTGATGGTATAACCACTGCTCCACCTGAACTTGACGGCGTAGTAGAGCCATCCGTGTAAATGTGCACGTGGTTACTGTAGTTTTCTTCCAGTATGGATAGACTCAGTTTTTTCAGGGCATGTGTCGGTAAGTCCGATTTTCTCCTCATTCCTGGAATCCTTAAGTGAACTCGCGGCCGGCTCAAGCTCCAAGGAGGAAGCAGTGGCTTTGATGCAGGTGCGTATGTCTCAGCAAACGATGAACGATGCTTGGAGACAATAGTGCCGTATGTCGTGCGGGGCCTTTCAGCGGCTAGGCTCGCCAGGTGGTGAGAAGGGGTTCTGGCATAATGCCTGAGGTGCATGCGCATTGTCTCGGTAATAATATGCGTATTTATCGAGTGATCTTGAGCGATGGCAATGGTTTCAGCCGTTGAAGCACTGCGGGGTACTCCAAGGCATATATCTTAAGTGCTTGGGCTTGAATGCCCTGAATTGCGCACAGGTTGGTCTTGCCGGTGTTAGACATTGCAGGTAAGCTGTACCGTAAGAATCCGATAAACAGCACTCTGTACAGTTGTAGCATGGATGGTATGGGCCCTCCCCAATTCTTTCCTGCAAGGAATTTGAACATGTGGCATGTTGCGATCAGCCGCTTCTTCACATAGTTCACGTGTGGAGTCCACGACAGGTTTCTATCTATTATGACTCCCAAGAACCTGTGGCTTCTGCTGAACGATATGTATTCTTCATTAATCGATATACTGTAAGCAGACATTGGTTTCCGCGTGAACGCTACCACTGC
This sequence comes from Rhipicephalus annulatus, assembly GCA_013436015.1. Lineage (NCBI taxonomy): Eukaryota > Metazoa > Arthropoda > Arachnida > Ixodida > Ixodidae > Rhipicephalus > Rhipicephalus annulatus. The sequence goes on along the minus strand of WOVY01006290.1, from coordinate 13,653 downwards.
AGATTTTCCGCAGGACACCTCGAGGCCTTGTTTACGAAGATAGCATGACGCCGTTGTAGCAGCCTTCTGAAGGCGGGCGCGAAGCTGAGGCCTTGTCACACCTGATGTCCAAATGCAGATGTCATCAGCATAGACAGAAAGTTGTACAGTGCTAGGTAGCTGCTCGACTAGACCAATGAGAGTTAGGTTGAAAAGGGTAGGGCTCAGCACTCCTCCCTGAGGAACTCCTCGGCTGCTGTAATAATCAGGTGTTGGGCCATTCGCTGTCATCACGTAAAATGATCTCAGCTGTAAGTAACTGTACACCCACTTATATATCTTGCCACCAAGACCTACTGTTTCCAAAGCACTAAGAATGGCTTCATGGGTGACATTGTCGTAAGCCCCCTTAACGTCTAGAAACAGGGCGGCGCACAGTCTCTTACAGGCTTTCTGGTGTTGAACATATGTCACCAGATCAACAACGTTGTCGATTGACGAATGGCCGCGCCTGAATCCGGTCATGGATACTGGATAGATTTCGTAGTGCTCTAAATACCACTCCATTCGTGTTAGAATCATTCGTTCCATCGTTTTTCCCACACAACTGGCAAGTGCGATAGGACGGTATGAGGCAATATCCAAAGGAGATTTACCAGCCTTTAGAAGTGGAATGAGGCGACTTGACTTCCATGCCTGGGGAACAGTACCAGTCTGCCAGGAGTCGTTGTATAGGCGTAAGATATATAGGCGTTGTATAGGCGTTGTATAGGCGTTGTATAGGCTGTTGTGAACAGTCGCGAAGAACGAGGCAGCTGAGCACAAACGTTGACGCCCGAATTTTCACTCTAGCCGTACAGCGACCCAGCGGTGTTACAACGTGTCCTCTAGCAGCTCGAATTCGCGTTCCATTCCACGAAGTAATCACTTTCCTGAGATCTTTTGCTAGCTTCCCGCTGGTAATCGAATAGTCTGCACCAGTGTCTACCAATATTAACCTGACAACCGTCAATCAGCTCAGGTATGTCGAGTGACACGCGGTCACTGGGTTCAGATGTGGATTTCGGCGTTTCTTTGGTACTGCGATTATTCTATGACGAAATGTCTTCCGCGTTGCGTGCAAGCGTCGATGGGAGAAGCTTCCGCACTTTGAGTCCCAGCGACCTTGCCCCCGAAGGCCGCTGCCTTCAGTTTTCCCGACGAGGGCTCGGTGAGCGTTCCCGTGCCGTCACCTCGAAACGTGGCCCAGTGGCTGCGGGTCTTCTCGGAGATGGTGACCGTGATTGCCGTCGCGTAAAGGGTGCACGCTGCACGCTGTTGCGCGAGATACTCTTCGATATCCGTCGGCCCTTGACCAATTTGGGGACGAGGGGAATTGACGGAAAATCCACGCAGACCAAGTTGCCGGTATGAGCATTCGCAGTAAATGTGACCAGCCTCACCGCAATGATAGCAGAGGGGTCGTCTGTCCGGCGTACGCCAGAGACCAGACTTGCGCGTCGGTGTACGGCGACCATCGATGTCCAAACCAGCGCACGCTGACTGAAGCGCGAATGACGGCATCACTGTATGGATCAGGACGTATGGAATTGTCAGGATCGGGACGTAAGGCACTGTCTGGATCGGGACTTGCAGTACTGGCTGGATCGGAACGTGTGGCACTGTCTGGGTCAGGACTCCTTGTCCAGAAAGAGGCGTGGCAGATCGCAAGGCTTCCGCGTACGTACGACGGCAACTGTCAGTGGACACGGGAGCCGTTTCCGGATCAACCGACATCGGCGGAAAACGATGGGCGTGCAGCACCTGCTGGACCTCGTCACAGATGACACTGGTGATAGAACCGACATCGGTTTGCCTTCTCCCGTACATCTTTTTCATTTCTTCCTGGACGACAGGGCGGATGACCTCGCAAATTCATTCGGGGCTCTTGCTCTAAGGGGTGGCGAAAATTTCGGGAGTTGAGGTGGCATTCACTTGACGGTCAAACAGGGCAGACCGTTGGTGCAGTACTTGATCCATTGTTGCCGGTTCAGTAAGGAACTCAACAACACTCCTGGGAGACTACGCACGAAACCAGCAAAAGTTGTTCCTTCACACCAAGCGTGAGATGGCGCAACTTTTTTTCTTCTGCCATAGCAGGATCCGTTCGCTTGAAAAGCCGTGTCATGTCCTCAACTCACGTCGAGACGGGCTCGTTTGGCATCTGGATGCGTGATCGTAGTGCACGCTCCGCCCGTTCGCGGCGGTCGGGACAACTGTAGGTCTCCAGAAGGCGACGCTGGAACTCGCGCCAAGATGTCAGAACATCATCCTTGTTCAAAAACCATGTCTTGGCACCGTCCTTTAGGCAAGTGTACACATTCCGGAGCTTCACGGTATCATCCCAGTAATTTAACGATGCGACACGTTCAAACTTACTCAGCCAGTCGTCAACATTTTCATGCTGCTCTCCGTGAAAGGGGCTAGGCATGAACGGGTTCTGGACGGTGCAGTAGATGGCATGGAAGGTGTCGGAGCTTGCACGGGATTTTGTGTTGAAGTCATAGTCGCTGCTTCAGGGATTGGTGTCTCAGGCGGTAGGCCTCGTTGGCGGCGGCTTACTCTGTGAACAGGAGTGTCCACGGGTGCAGGGCTTGTTTCCAGCTGCTGGGTGAGGTCTTGGGCATCGGGTGGATCGTGAGACGTTTTACCCAGCAACTCCACCAGTCTTGTCAGGTTTCTTACGACAAACTTGATATAATGGGCCTGTTGAGTCGACTAGCCAAGCAGCAGCTCAGATAGATCGTCTTTGTCCTCTTTCACTAATTGATCTCACCCAAGCAAACCATGTGGCAATATGGTCCTACAATCGCGTCCGTGTTTTATACATACGGGAAGATATTAAGCAAACATCGCTTTATTTTCTGCGGGATGTTGTTTTTAAGGATACGCAGCACATACCAATGAGATATTCACAATTGTTTTACTTCATGCAGTGTCATTTCGCGTTATTGCACTTGTGAAAACGTTGCTCCTTCTACGTACACCTCAGTTTCAGAATGGCGTCTTCATCTTTAGGTGATCGCTAAATCAAACTGTAATGTCAAAAGCTGTAAACCAACTGATGGACTGGGGCCCAGGAGACCAACTATATATGTCAAACAAGTGACAGCTTTAAAAAAATTTCAAACACGAAAGTAGCAAAAAAACTTTTTTTACATAAACAAACATAATATAGCCATAGAAAGTGTCATAGGCACTTGACTTTTTTTTCATAAAACACTGTCGAACAACAAACAATACTAACTGAATGCCCAGATGTTAAGCAAATGGCCATACTACAGTTAAGAAAAGAAACAAAAGCATAAAAAACACCCACAATTTAGGCAGTAAACTACACAAAACATTTCCATGATCGCAATATATAAAAATGAAAAAGTACTTTTGTCGTATACAGCTATATACACACAAAAACAGACTACAACTTTGTGAAATACGTAAAATGTTTAAACTTTAGTCATTTGGAAATTTTCTGAGCTCATCTTCATGGACCTGGAAGAACAGTGGCAGCTCAACGCCTTGGCCAAGAGGGCAGTCTAAGCCAGAAGGTTCCTGGACTAGGGAACTCTCCCACCTTAGGGTGATGCCGGACGTCAGTCGGAACACTGTTTCGAATAAACATTTATTTCTCTCTTTCTCACATAAAGTACTAAATGCAGGCATGGGAGGTTATATTTCAGTGACTGTAGTTTATAGTTAGTGCGAAAACGCAATAAAAGCCATCCACCTATATCACGAGTGCTGATAACATGATTGTGGCGCTGCAGAACAGCATTTGACTGCAACAACTGTTTAAATACCGCAGTACAAACATAATAAAACGATCGCAGATTGCGGACCTCATACACGCTTCGAATTGTATTTATACCATGTTTGCGAAAATGCGTCGAAGTCGCAGACCAGAAGCCAGTGTTGGAATTGTGCCGGATAGCTTTCGTCTGCAAAAGCAATATTTTGTTTATGCTACGTTGAGTTGTAGTAACTAAAACCAGACCACAATAATTAGTATGCGGTTAAAACAGTGCTTGATATCTTTTGAACCGCAACGCATCATATGACAGTTTACAGCCATACGATGCAATTCGTATGGCTGGAAACAATCAAATACCAGCAGGAAAACGTGCCCAAACCATTTCTTTGTCAACTTCAGTCTAGATCCGAAAGCACAATGCAGTAATAATCAAGGCAAAACAAAATTTACAACTCAGCACAGCATACTTTTTGTAACCATTTCGAACTTGCTGTTCACCCACTACATAGCCCTAAAGGACCTCTGACAGTGAAAGTCTTGCTTGCGAATTTTTTACAGTAATTTGAAGTTTTGCGTCTGGCAACGCCAAATTACAGCGTAAATGATCTAACGAATCCTATACTTATTGCTAGCAGCGTTAACTCATAATGTTTTTGCTTCACATTGAAACACCCGCCCAAGTAACATAAGACATTAGTGCCCCACAGCAGTGCAGCGCCTGAGACTACGTGCGCTCAAGCTTCGGTGACGTTGAAACAGGCCGTTTTTAAATAGAAGGACCCCCGGGGTGGGGGAAAATGAAATTAAGTTGAGGTTTTGAGCGTGTCGCTCTCAGAAAACAGCCACATCTTTGCTGCAAAGGCTAGGCAATGAACGCGATAGCGACAATCTGGAAGGCCACGCGCAGAATGGAAATGTGATCCAAACGTGCCCTGCATTTCTCACACACAAATGACGCACGAAACGTACTCAGAGGTTGCAGATGCAAGTGAATACGCGTCTCAGTTGTTACTTCGCTGTGTCTTAAAAGCGCGCGCTTTTCGCAAACGGAGACTGCAATCCTTGCAGCGAACTTTGTTGGCCTGGTAACTGCAACAGAATCGTTCCAGGTAAATCCCGAGGCCAGCAGAGACGTACGATTCTCACCTCCTCCCCACCGGAGATAAGAACGTGTGTGGGAGCGTCACTCCCCTCCTCTAAGCGGGGCAAAGTGCGCGCGGGATAGTGTGATGTGGCGAAGCGCACGCTCACTGTGTCATCCTGCTGAAAACACGATAATGGAAAGTCCCTTCCCCCTCCTCCTGAGATGGCCGCCAGCAGCGGTAAGTGGTGGATATATATAGCTTGCCGTTCGAACTGTGAAGGATGTGCTCGGCGGTGGCTCAGCAGCTAACACCTCGCACTCACGATGGAGAGGACCCAAGTTCGATACCGCACCGGAGTGCTTCTCTGCGTTTCTTTTTGTTTCTTGCATTTTCATATATTTATATATATACGTACGCATATAAGGTGAGTGACGTCGACGACGACGCCGGCGGCGAAATTCAGCCGAGAGTGTCCATATTATTGCAATAGAAGAAAGCATTCCTGGAGTAAGCAGTCAAACCACCTCGAGAGGAGCCCGACAACAGAAAAAGTGGGGGGTGACGAATAAAAGTACTCAACGAGTGCCAGACGAGTACCAGTGCGCGCCACGGTAACGTTCTGGACCTCTGCAACGTCACAAGGGGATCCCCTGTTTTCGTTAAACCACACAGAATGTCGATTGTACCTAAATACTCGAAGGAACGCGCACCCTTACTTTAAAACCAAATAATATATGTACTAGGCAACGCTCTCCCCTAATAATCGGTCAAAGGTGGTCCCACACGCATGACTATCAAACCACACGAGAATCTCGAGTTTCCTAACTTTTTGTCAGGGGTCTTTTAAGGGTATTGGCGCAGTTGCGTGTGTGCCATTGTATTGGGTGACTGGCTTCAAACCACGAAGCAATTATATATAGAGACTCTGTAATAAGAAAAACAGATATTTGCCACTGCCTGCATATTGCTTACATGCCATATGGGAAAGGGAACTGAAAGATTTTGGTAGAGAGAAAATAAAAATGCATCACTAGAGGTAATTAGTCAGAACGAGTGGGCTGTATTTGTGAACAGCGGCTAGACCTCGTTCAGCGCTGCCTCGCCACGCCGGGCGAGTTTCCTCCACCACAATGTTATATGTGCCGTCGGGCCTGCTCAAATCGCAGCGACATCCGTGGAAGAAAGACGCAGGCCACTATATTACTACGTGCCAGTGCAGGGAGTTGAAGAAGACAAAGCATATAGCCTGGCGCGAGCTAATCTGTGTGGCTGGCGCTGCTCGCTAAACCGGCTGAAAATAAATCTCTGACTCCCCCTCCTAGTCAGTCTCCTTCTCGTAACATATTTGGTGGAGTCGTGCGATCCCCGTCCTCGCCACGGAACTCCGAAGCGGACGCTCCCTCGCGGCTTTCAACATGACCACTTAAGGCTCAGCTACATCCTCCCCGGTCACCCACCCTTCTGCCCGGCCTGTCAACCCAGCACCCGCCACAACTTTCGTGACACTTGCCGCCCTCATAGACCCCGGAGTGTTCTCAGGACGCGAGGGTTCCGACGTCGACAAATGGCTACGCCTCTACGAAGGCGTCAGTGCCACTTAATGGTGGGACCCCACACTTATGCTCGCAAAAGTAATCTTTTATTTCGACGGAACCCCTCGTGTTTGCTTCGACCACCAAGAGCATGACATAAGAAGCTGATAAAGCTTCAAGGAAAAGATCTGTGAGCTTTTTGGCAACACCTCTGGTCGTCGTGAAGCTGCGAAAAATGAGTTGTCAACTCGCGCACAATCTTCCGCGGAGCCCTACATCGGTTATATTCAGGCTGCCCTCTCACTATGCCGCCAAGCTGACGAAAACATGTCCGAGCCTGAAAAAGTTGCGCATATCCTAAAGGGTATCGCCGACGATGCTTTCAACCTGTTGGTATTCAACAATGTGTACTCTGTTGATGCGATCATTCAAGAATGCCACCGGTCCCAAAAAGCTAAAAGCAGGCTACCAGTCCCAATACACGCCTGCACGTCCCTTCCCTACCGGCTCTCTCTCAACGTTCCGTAATCCGTCCGCATGGCGAACACACGATGACAAGCCGATCTGCTTCTCGTGTCACAGAATCGGGCACATTTCTAGCCATTGCAGAAGTCGCTGGGGTCCTCCTGCACAAGCCTCCTCTCGTCCCATCTATGCACGTCCTGCCTATCGCCTTGAGACCAGCCGTGACCATTTTGCCCAGGCACCTGCTACCGAGCACCACTACACCCGCTCTCCATCCCACCGACGTCGCCAGTTTCGTTCTCCACGGCCCCACCGACCGTCTTCCGCCGCCTTCCCACGAGGTTCCCCGACGGAAAACTAAGTGTTGCAGCCCCCGGAGGGGGCGCTGCATCGCTCGGACTAAGGGAGTATTGCGAACCAAGACATATCGGGCCAAATACGAAGGGGTAGACACGGTATGCAGTGCGTGTGGAGAGGAAGAAGAAACTGCCGAACACTTGATAATGTTCTGTAAAGGGCTTCGCCCTGTAGTTCAGGATGATGGCGCAGAGTTTTTCAGAGCAGTTGGGTTTAGGGACAGGGAGGGTAAAATAGACTTTAAGCGGATAGAATTAACTAGAAGGAGGTGATATGATTGGTGGCTAAAGTCAAGGCACGAGTGAAAATAAACGCTTCACTGCAAAGTACGAATCTTCAACCTCACTTCTTAAAAAAGAAAAAAAAACTAAATCTAGTTTTTGGTTCATTAAGTATTACGGCTTGGTGGCGCTAGCCACCGCCCGATCTAAAGGGTAAGCCATAAGCATCCATCTATGCATTCATGACCGAAAATCCTCTCTTGACGATACAGAGAAAACAGAACCTATAGACGTACAAGTAGACGGCGTACCTGTCACTGCTCTTGTCGACACCGGCGCCCAACTTTCCGTGATGACGAGTGATTTTCGCCGCAAGCTCAAGAAGGTTCTCACACCTGCGACCACTCAGTTCGTCCGTGTTGCGGATGGCGGAATTGCGTCTCTCGTTGCAATGTTCTCCGCTCATGTAAGCATTGCGGATCGACACACAGTTGCTTTCTTCACCGTCCTTGAATGCCTCCACGACGTAATCTTAGGCCTCGACTTCCTGTCAGCGCATTCTGCCCTCATAGACTGTTCGACCAGTACGCTCAGTCTACACTTGCCCGCAACAGAACCTGCACAACGGCCTAGTCACCTCTGCACAACAGGACACGCGCGCCTCCCTCCACAGACACTGACCTACATAGAGCTCGTCTCAATACCACCAGTTCCCGACGGTGACTATGTTCTGACCCCTATCACCGATGATCTATTAAACCACGGCATTACATTACCGCACACCATTCTGTCCATCGCAATAAATTCTACGTGCCTCCAGTTGTGAACTTTAGCTTGACACCTAGAGTGCTGCCCGAGGAATCTCTTTAGCGTTGCTATGTACCTTAGAAGACAATGCGGTTAAATGTTTTCACGATGGCCGCTCCTTCTGATCCCCACGCTCAACATCAATCTGCCACTTGCTCCGACAGTGCTATTAGGTCGATGATTGCTTCCAACTTAACGCCGCAGCAGACTAACGAGCTTCTGCTGTCCTACATCGACGTTTCTGACCTCAGCGGCCATCCGTTGGGGAAAGCCACTGGTATGACCCACCGCATAAACACTGGATTGAGCATCCTATTCATAGGCGTCCATATCGGGTGTCGGCAGCCTAGCGTCACATTATCCAAAGTTGAGGTCAATAAAATGCTCGCCAAGGACATCAATGAGCCATCCTGTATGCAGTCCTTCGGCTTCTCCTGTACTGCTAGTCCACAAGGAAAACGGTGCATGGCGTTTCTGCGTTGATTATTGACACCTTAACAAAATTAGTAAAAGGACATGTACCCTCTGCCACGAATAGATGCGCTGGATTGCCTCTATGTGTCCCACTATTCTTCATCCATAGACCCTCGTTCCGGCTACTGGCAGTAGAAGTAGATGAAATGGACCGTGAAAAGACGGCATTCGTCATCCCGATGGACTATATCAGTTCAAGGTGATGCCCTTCGGCCTTTGTAACGCTCCAGCCACCATCAAACGAATGATGGACTTCTGCTCAGAGGATTCAAATGGCCCACCTGTTTGTGCTACTTAGACGACGTCATCGTCTTTTCGCCAACATTTGAAACTCATATAGAGTGCCTCTCGGCCATCTTGGGAATCTTCCGTCGCACTTGCCTGCCGCTCAACTCGTCAAAATGTCACTTTGGATCCATCAAATCACAGTACTTGGCCATTTAATAGACGCCAATGGCGACAACCAGACCCGGCAAAAATCAGTGCCGTCAAAAACTTCCTTTACCACGATCTGCGAAGGATGTACGCTGCTTTATTGGACTTCCGACGCTTCGTGTAAATTTTGCGCACATAGCGAGGCCGCTTACGCAGCTCCTCAAGAAAGGCGTCCCGTTTTCAAGGGGCTCTGAAGAGGCTTCTGCGTTCTCGACTCTCATCGCTCTTCTCACTACTCCTCCGATTCTGGCACACTTCGACACTGCTGCCCCTACGGAAATCCGTACAGATGCAAGTGGTTATGGCATTGGTGCAGTGCTGGCTCAGAAACAACATGGTCATGATTGCATTATTGCATATGCCAGCCGCCTCCTATCCGCCCCTGAACGTATCTATTCGATCACAGAGCGTGAGTGCTCGGCTCTTGAATGGGCAGTGGCGAAATTTTGACCTTATCTATACGGACGCCCATTTTCGGTAGTTACCGACCACCACGCGCTCTGCTGGCTGAACTCTCTGAAAGATCCATCAGGCCGCCTTGGTCTCTGGGCTTCGCGCCTGCAAGAGTTCTCCTACTCGGTGGTCTACAAATCTGGCCGCCTACACATGATGCCGATTGCCTCTCCCGATACTCTGTCGACGATCATGAGGACACTGATGAGCCCACGGAGAACTCTATCTTGTCAGTGTCCGACTTCCTTAATATTGGGGAAGAACAGAAGCGCGATCCAGTGCTGCTTGACATCATCAGCCGTAGGGTATCCTTCCCAAATGACGCTTCCATCCATTACTTTGTCATTCAAAAGGGTGTGCTATACCATCGCAATTTCCGACCAGACGGGCCCGACCTTCTCATTGTTGTGCCTAAGCATTTGTGCCGCTGTGTTCTCACCAAACTTCATGACGCTCCCATGGCTGGACACCTTGACGTATCCCGAACGTACGAGCGCGTCCGGCGCCGTTTTTTCTGGCCAGGCTTTGCTCACTCGGTACGCCAATACGTCGCCACGTGTGACCTATGCCAACGTCGTCAAACACTGTCGCTGCTACCCGCTGGCCATCTTCAACCAATTGACATACCCGCGGAACCATTTTACCATGTTGCATTAGACCTGCTTGGTCGTTTTCGCACATCAACATTAGGAAACAAATGGATAGCCGTTATTACAGACTACGCTACACACTACGCTATTACACTAGCTCTACCGACCGCTGTGCAACCGACGACGCTGACTTCTTGTTACGGGACGTTATTTTGATTCACGGTGCTCCGAGACAGCTTCTCACAGACCGTGGCCGTTCATTTCTATTCCAAGTCGTCACCGACATTATGCGTTCTTGTTCCACGCAACACACACTGACAACCGCTCACCGCCCTTAAGCAAATGGCCTCACGGAACGATTTAACCGCACTCTAACAAATATGCTCACTATGTACGTGTCGCCCGACCACCAAGACTGGGACCTTGCCTTACCCTACGCAACTTTCGCGTATAATTCCTCCCGTCACGACACAGTGGGCTTTTCGCCGTTCTACTTTTCGTACGGAAGAGAGCCGACTTTACCACTATATACAGTCATCTCAGCTCACACCTCATCCACCAGCGAGTATGCCCGCGACACGATTGCGCGAGCCAATCATGCCCGTCAGCTAGCCCACGCTCGGCTGATGGCGTCGCAAACCAATGCCGTTGGTACGATGCGGAACATAGAGACGTACATTTCGCTCCCGGTACCCTCGTTTTACTCTGGTAACCTCATCGTCGGCTAGGCTTATCAGAAAAACTTCTGTCTCATTACACGGGACAAAGTATATAGACTGGCGCGAGCTAATCTTTGTGGCTGGCGCTGTTCGCTTAACCAGTTGAAAAAAACATCTCTGACTACCCCTCCGAGTCGGTCTCCTTCTCGTAACAATATTATCAAGTTCTTTTGAATACCAATAGTTATTAAGTCCGGTGCGAGCGTACAAAAACACTGGCGCGAACCATCGGAGGACCTGGCTGGCTCATATAAGGTGCCCGAATTTCAAAGGAGGAAGAGGAGGAGGAATATAACTTTATGAAGCTGGTAGTGCCATATAGCCGTTATTCTCACCAGGCTGGTCTAAATCCCTAGTGCGGGAAGTCATTAGTCGAAGCAGCCACCCGAGCCCACTGGGCCTGAGTTCGCTGTGTGGAGCTATTGAGTATAGGGTTGTCTCCAAGTCCTCATTGGTGGGGTTAGAAATGGGGGTTAATTTCGGGTTCTTTTGGCAGGCCCACTATATGGTAAGTGTTGGCCACTTCCCCCCCTACTGGCACGGCTAATTTATTTTTGGGTCGTAATATTTGAGTATGGCTGGACAGAGTAGCGTGTTTGTCTGTAGGCGCCGCAAGACGCGTTCCTCCGTTTTCGAGAGTCCCTTCGCTGGTGCGGGATACAAGCGGCTTTGCTCAATGTAGTATTCTTTGATTAGTCGAAACCCTGTTATATGTGTGGGACGTTCAGGCCTATCAGGCCAACGGGGAGCTCCCGGGAATTAAGGCCGCGGGCCGCGTTACCCGGAAACTCTGATGTCCCGGAGTCCATATAAGACGTTTTTTAGGGGCGAAGCTCCTATAGCGGCACCCGTTCGTCCCTCGTAGTCGTGGTAGTAGTCGTACTGTGTAACCAGTCTTATATTTTGACCTCCAAGGTGGTGCCGGTGAGAGATTTCTTGTGTGCGTTGTTGAACAATAAAAAATTCGCAGCCTGCGCGTTAAAAAGCCGAATTCGTCTGTCTTTCATTTCTCATTAGCAGCCATTGGCATGTACTTTGAGCACGATCTGACAAGAAAGGGTTGCTACGTTATACTCGCTGGGCGTAACCTCCTTGGTTTTAGAAAAAATAGCGAGCGTTGGGCCGCAATGCCAAAAATACAGTAAACTACTATATACCATGAACTCGAGGGGGTTAAAGGTGGGAAGTATAGATACGAAGCGCTAGCCGTAAGAAAGTAAAAGCCGAATTCTCCTGTCTCTCCATCCCATTAGCAGCCATTGGCATGTTTTATTTTGTTTATTTTATTTATTACATACTGCAGTCCATAGACCAAGCAGGAGGGGCACAAAAAGGAGCATAGCGAAAAGAGCGAACAAGTTATACAGCAAGTTATAATACACAAAGCTACTGAAAAAGAAGTCATACTAAATAGGATGCTTAGTTATACATATTGTTGTGCCACAGACATGTTCCTCGTTCGGGAGCACGTCTCACGAGATCGAGCCCTGTTCCAACGAACTGTCTCCCCCCCTCCCAGCGCCACCTTCCGTGCAGTTCCGGGGATAACGTCGCTTCCTCCGCCGAACCACTTTGCAGTTCCGGGTATGGCTGCGTCTCCTCAACCGAGCCCCTGTGCCGTTCCGGGGAACTGGTCTCACAGAAGAGTCCCAAAACGCTATTTAAGGCCGTGCCGGCCCCATGTTAGAGGATTTTGCCTCAGCCGACGTTGTCTTGCTGGCCGGCTCTGTACAAACGACAACCCGCTACAGTAAACGCTACTTTTGTTGCTGTTTTCAAAACGGATTGCCTCCCTGTTTCGCCTGCGGGCTAAGGCTTCAGCGAAGTCCGCTCGGTGGCTCGCCGCTCTTCGCCACCGCTACCATCGCGACACAGCAAATTCATAACAGTGGTTGGCAGCTACGGGATACGATACCCTACGTTTGGCACGCCGGATCGGACCCCTGGAAGCTCGAGCACGACCGACCTGATATTAGAGTTTGAATACGCTGGGATACGCTACCCCTGTCCTCAACGTTTTGCTGCTCTGGGACCCGCTAACCCGATCTCAACGGCTGAAACGTTGGATCGGATCTCCGAGCACGAGGGCGACCGCCGTGATAGCGTTTGGCTACGCTGTGATACGCTACCCCGTTCTCATCGTTCGGCAAGCGGGGACAAGCAACCCCGTATCTCAACATTGGCAAGTTGGACCGGATCCCTGAAGGCCTGACACTGTTCGACGGCAGCCACGAGTTGGACCATCGTCGGCTACTTTGGTTGGGTGAGTGCCCAACGTGTACTGTTCATTTCGCCAGGCCTCTCTAGCACAGGCAGATGTTAGGAGAGTGTTTTCTTTTGTTTTGGTGGTTATAATTTAATATTCACCTACTTTAAACCATGAGATTAGATTTGGAGTACGGTGAATATCAGTAGTAAAGCATCACGAGGGACGAGATCGCGATGGAGCAGTACCTTGTGCAGGACCTCCTAGAAATTTGTGGAGCCATGGGGATTTCCGCCGGGTTCGCTAAAACAAGGGAAGCGATTCTCGAGGTGATGCGGGCAGAGAAAGTGACGGCCGAGGAAGCTTACGAGTTTGGGAGCTCATCTGTTAGGAAAAAAGCAAAGGCCGAAGAGCGAGCAGCTAGAAGTCACGACAGTGGCAAGCCGAGGAGAGCAGAAAAAGGACAGAGCATGCTCTCAAAATGAGAGAGCTTGATCTTAAAGTTCAAGCACTTAAGTGGGAGCGAGCGAAACAGCAGCT
>WOVY01006289.1:0-80474 GCA_013436015.1 Rhipicephalus annulatus | reverse complement strand
TGTATCTCTATGTCATTCGCAAGCACGCCCGGAATCTCATTAAACTTTGGCGTCTCGCTTGGTTTGGCATCGCTGAGCAGATAAAGCGCGCTTGACAGGATCCCCCGCGATTACTAAAGGACGATTTTTGGAACCCAAAGTGCGTCGAAGAAAATAAAAAAAAAATATATCAACGGAAATCACGCGAAAATACCCACGAGCTGTCCGGTCAAGTACGAAGCTTAAACAAACAAAAAAAAAGGGGGGGGGGTATGCTCGTGTCACCAGCGGAAGACGTTTAAAAAAAGCCCGGTTCTATGACTCATAATGCAGGCGTTTAAAGCTATAAGAATGGGGCACCCCCTACAAAGTGGTATAGACACCTAAGAAAGGTTTTAAAAGTGCTTATGTTAGATGGACGGGGGGAGACAATAGCATCTAAAAGTGTTGAGCTCGTGAAGACAAGTAAAGCTTCCTTTAAACGACCTTGAGAAACGTTAAATAATATAAAAATATTCTGGAGTTCCAATTCTGTTTGCCCCGCCGCGGTGGTCTAGTGGCTAAGGTACTCGGCTGCTACCCGCAGGTCGCGGGATCGATTCCCGGCTGCGGCGGCTGCATATGCGGCGGAGGCGGAAACGTTGTGGGCCCGTGTGCTCAGATTTGGGTGCACGTTAAATTACCCCAGGTGGGTCGAAATTTTCGGAGCCTCTACTACGACGTCTTTCATAATCATATGGTGGCTTTTGGACGTTAAACCTCACATATTTAATCAATCAATCCAATTCTATTGTAGATCCAGGGAAAATGGGGTAGACTCAAAATTCGCAGGAACGAGGCACTTGTGTGTGATTTTTAATCTGCCGGTTTTATTCTAAATTGCGGAGACCTGTACAATGTGAGTGCGTATATATATAGTTTCTTTTCTGGCATCACACACAGACGTCGGCACCATATCACTGTGTTTGCTACCCAGTGTGACGTCCCTGGAATGTGTCAAATATAAGTGCAACGTATGTTAACCAGCATTGCTCCCACAATAGGGTGCTGGTAGACGCTAAAGAATTGAAACGGAAGTAAACGGTGCCATTCTTTTCCGGTGCAGATAGGGTGGTAAATCCACGAGATTGGTCTTCTTTCTTTGAGTAAAGCTAAAGCCACGCAGCTGTGGCATATCTGGAGCATAGTGACGACGTTATGAGCTCACACACTTGAATCGATGCGTGCGTGCGGGGAAATTCAACACGTCGGTATGACAACAAGGAAGAGCATGCGCTATTCAGTCATGTTGAGCGTCCTGCATTTTCGTCCCGCGCGTCATTGGCGGTGGATGGCATGACGGATTCATTGAAAGCGTAGTGCAGTGCTGAGAGCACCGGAAGTGGGACGTTGACTCTTCGCATGGTCACGTAGAATAAGAGCGTAAAGTCGGCAACCTCAAGATGTACTAAACATTTTTTTTTATGTAGAGTTTAGATTTTGACGCCAAGAAACATTGGCAGACATTGATGGGTAGGCAGTGATGGGTATGCAGTGCCTCGGCCCGCTTAGTTAGGTGCATCGTGGTGTCATTAAGCGCTTTATGAGTAACTTCGTGTTTAGAATAATCTTGTTAACTCACTTTATTAAAGTGTCATGGCAGTTTCTTAAGAATACTAGTCTGACTCACCATTTGTGATTTCAAGCGCGGAAAATGCATGTCGGTGGTAGCAGTGATTTCTTCTCCCCTCGTTTCCTTTTTTTCTCCTTCCTCAACCCAACTTAACCTCTTTGCATTGCTTCTGCCCTCCTTCACCTGCTTCAAAATTTTACTTTCCTCTGTGAGCGAACTGCCGCGGCATATCCTTCTGCACTCGACGCACCCGTCTCAAACTGAAATCTAACCAACCCAATCACATTAATTGGGAACCGACCACCTTGACCGTATGCGCTTCTCGGTACGGCCTCGTTAGTTCGTGCAAGTATATGCCTCCCTATGCCGACTACCACTGGATAGACTCGATCCCCTTCCAACACACATGCAGTCGCTTGCCTTATGAAGGTTCATCGAGGAAATGTGTACAGACAGTTTTGCGAGCGAAACGTCGTGTATTATAGCTACAGGTTGCTTGCGTTCAGATCTTCAATCATATTTAGTCGCATGTCTTTGTTTCTCCTTACCTCTCACTGAAGTGAAGCACGGCGTTGAATTGTTTTGCCAGCTCAGCTGTTGGCTTTGTCTTCCATTATAACAAGAAACGAAAATACATCATTGACTAAAAGATATCTAGAGTTCAGCATACGAAAGTGATTGTCATTACCGCATACGCGTGCACCACGAGTGATAGTTGGGAAGTCCACGATGTCATTTGAAAAACGTCGTTTACTTCGGCTTGAAGCGAAAAAGAAAAATTAGGTCTGCACGTATAATTTTGCTTAAGCAGGAGACGGAACTACTTCGGTGTCTGACTGACAGGCGAAACCGAGACCACGCTTCTATTGTCCGAACTCGTGCTGATGTTGATTCTTACGGCCTTCTCTGCGCAGAGATAAGAAGTTCGATTCCCTTGGTGAAGTGAAGAATAATAAAAAAAATCACGTATGCACGAAGCAAATGATAATGAGTGGGCGAAGCAGTGAGATCGTTTGGTGTTAATTACAGTCAATCGCCCGTAACATTAAAAAATCATCTATATAAATGAGTGACAAAGAGGTGTACAGCTACATACAATGTTTATTGGTCAGTATTGGTCACAAATGTTGTGTTGAGTTGTGAACTTTGTTTTGATATCATGCTTTGTGGCATCAGATGTAGTCTGAAGTTGGAAAAGACTAGGTCTGTGCACGTTCCCTTAGTGCTTGTTTCTTGTTTCCAGTCATACGAAACGCATCATAGAGCACATCGAAATGTCATATACTGCACAAGCCAGTCGTTGTTTGCGATCATTACCTTCATCGTCATCGTCATGACTTGTAGTGGGTACCTTACGTGTGCTCGGCTGCGGGTAACGTCAACGCCGTCAACGAACAAGTCTCGACTTTAGGGAGCTTCGCCCCTAAAACATGAAGGGTCCCTTATGTGTTCGGCGAAGACCACTCGAAGGCAAGAATCATTCACTCTTGCTAATTCTAAATTGTTTATTTAACCTCCCGAGCCTTCTTGAAAACTTTCTGCACCCTAGGTGATTTCGCACAGCCTCCGAGATCAGAGGCGCTGCAAGCTTTCAGCACCTCGCGTGGTTTTTCAATCCTTCCATGAGGGGCCCCCGTTTGACCAAGCGATGGTGACACCCATCATCTGACGTCACGCTGTGCGACGTCATGATCCCGCCACCAGTGTTGGAGATTTGCCATATCATGATGGCGTCGCATAAAGACGTCATCACGTGATTATTTTCTTGGATCACTTGGTCTCTCACTATATTTTTTTGCGTTCGAGGCATTTATAAGGCTTTCGCCTTAGTCATAAAGAAGGCCTGACATTACGGCTGGTCTTAAGAAAAACGTTGTTCACGTAAGAGCAAACTCAATTTGCCGGAACAGAGTTATGGCTTAGGCGGGCGCCGAATGGAAACAGGTGCGCAGCGTTATACACCACCATTTGCATGCGCAACTGCCTGTTCGACACGAAGTCTCTGTTGTATCGGAGCTTGTACACAGTGCACGCGAAAGAGTGACTGGAAGCTTGGAGGTCTTCGTTCGAAGTGGATGCATACTGTGCAGGGAGCGGCGGCCGCACGATATCGACCGGCTTTGTCCGCCCGGCACTAAACAGAAAAAAGAAGGCGAGTAATGCGAGACAAGGCTTAGCGAGAGAGCTCGTGCAGTCGGCTTTCGGTCGGTCTGGTTTCTAGAACGCGCCCCAAGCACGTCTCGGAAGGATACGAAGGCGGCGTGGCATCGTTCGTCGCTCGCTTCTTTTTTTACGACGACGTGCACAATGCGAATCGCTCTTCCTCCACATACAGTGTCACGCGGCAGGAGCACTTGCACGCCGAAGCGTGGGACGAACCATTCTTCCGGCCTTGGAGGTTTCGGTATATGCCTCGCTGCTCGCAAACCATATACCTCCATGCGCGCGCACCTATCTGTAGTCCGCTCTCTAGGCTAGTACTCACTCCTATCCTCATTCATGCGACCGACCGCCTTTTTTTTATTTATCGTTATTATTCTTAGGAGCGCGGTTAAGAAGCTGCGAGGGCCACAGACGCGAGTCACGCTGAAGTTTTCTTGTGCGTGTTTCCCAGGCCACTGGAGGATGCGGAACGGGGATCACTCTCGTGTTTTTTTTTGTTGCTGTTGCTTTTCATTTATTTCCCTTCGACCACGCGTGGTCATAGAAGAAGGAGTCCGCGCATTAATAATGAGCTCGCTTCGTACCGGCAGAAGGAGCGGCGAAGTGTACGCGTGCGCTTGCGAGGCCTTCGAAGGGCTCCCACAAAGGCGCAGCAGCCATCGCGGGATAAGCTTGCGTCGGGAATTACGGCGTGGAGCTGCTCGCTCCGGGCGATGTACTTGCGTACGCAAAGGCGACGCAGGGAGAGTTCGATGGCGGCGGTGTGTCGAACTTGTCCTTCGGGGGGCGACTTCACTTTCCTCGTGGAGTGGCCGTGCTCCTCCCCCGTCCTCCTCTCTTGTTTATGCTCTCGCTCTCTCGCGTGTCGGCCAAGCCGCCCGAGCCCGATCTGCTATTCTCACTCTTGGGCTCGCTTATGGATTGTCGCATTTGCATACTGAGTTGAGAGCCTTCTTTGTTTGCCGAAGGAAAGAAAGCGGGGTGTGGGAGGGGTGCTCTCGACCGTAAAAAGTGAGGTGCCCCAATCTCCTTATTTTGGCACTTTAGGAGGACATTTTAGTTCACGGAATCACGGAAAAGGTGACGTGCTGTTTTGATGTCCGTTTATTTAATATCGCTAATGATGCATAAGCAGGACAGTTATGGAAGAATTGCAATAATACCTTGCTTTTTATTTAGAAATAACTAATAAACCTATGGTGTCAATGTATCAACAATGGGACTATAAATCATGATTGATTTCACTGACACAACCAATAAAATTATCTGTTTATATATCCTACTACTACGGACAGATGGGCGGGTGGACAGACGGACAGACGGACGGGCGGACAGGTGGATGGACAGACGGGTGTACAGAGATTTTTTTGATCCTGAGGAACTCCCACAAGAACCCTTATCGGGGACCCGCGAAAACCTCTGGCCGCATCCAACGTGCTATGCCCTTTCTTGGGCCCTCTGGATTGCCTGAAGTTTGAGGCCGTTAGATAACGTGGGGTATTGTCAAAGTATTTGCGCTATAAAGTACAGTACGTTTCATTGCTGTCCGGACAACTTGAATCCCCTCTGTGCAGATACGACTGAGAAATCCCCGCTTGGGGAATGAGCCTGTCTGTAGCATCCCAAGTGTGACTGACTGAGACATATCTAATTTCTGGTGAGAAAGAGGATAGGCCCTCTTCGACTAAGCCGACAGTGGGAGGTGATTTCATAGAAAGTAAGGAGCGGATAGTTATCTGGATTTCATTCTGTCCTTATAAAGCGCACAGTGTCTTTTTTTTCAGCACGTTATTTCATATCTTTATACTAAATATCTGAATGCGTTTCGCAAATTCATAACATGCCCTCGCACGGTTTTCGAGTCCTATCTCTGAAATCAGCCACCAAAGCTCATTCTTTTGACCATCTGGATATGTACAGCCTTCACCGCAGCTCATCAATTGCAAGATGCGTTTCAGAACTTTTCATGTATCTCAGATCAATTTGAGCGCCTCAGTTATCCAGAAACTTGCCATCTATAGAGGCTCATCGCATAGAAACAATGAACGGCCATGGTCTCCACGGTATGTCGCAATGTTTGCCGCGCTCTTTACTCCGTCTCTAACCGAGCAACGGTCCCATTCTGTTGGTGTCTAAAAGAAAAATAGAAGTAATGATTCTCCTCCACATTCTAGCACTTGCCTCATGGTCCACTCTTTCTTACTGTATTATTTTCATCGTCGTAGTTCTGGGAAGCTGTCCGAACCAGTTTCGAGCAACGTTTCGTTCGACTAAACACTCGTGTGTGCGCAAGTATTATGCAACATCTGCACGAGCGAGCTGTATAGTTCCTATACTCCTTTGTTTTCTTCTTTAGCTTGTGTCACATCCAGAGGAGCTCAGTTTCCCGCGAAGATCACGCGTTTTCCGCAACAACCATCACACGAGCGTACACATCTCTTCAGTTCCCGCGTCCTTCCGCACAGGTCGTGTAGTTCACGGGAACGATCTCTCACAGCGTGCAGAGTCACCCGGGCGAATTCACACTGCCTCGATCCACCCTCCGTAAGGGCAGGTGACCTCGTTGCGCAATATTTAGTCGGCCGCAAGAGACTCTCGACTCCCAAGTGGTAAAACGAAGAAGAAAATAGAACGACTCAACGGACGGGGATGTACGTATATGTACAGGAGTTGTGGGGGGGACGATCTGAGCGAGTCTGACGAATGCGTGTACATAGAGATTTGCCGTTCAGGACCTTAGATCACACATGCGTGTGATTGCCTGGTAAACTTTACGATGCGCATGCTTAGTCTTACTCACCCATCCTTTTTTCATTTATTTGAATCTTTTCAAAGGACGAATATTTGTCTTACTTCGTTGACCTTTACTTGGATTCGTTCTGCCTTGATTTCGAAGCAGCCGGGCTTCGCCTGTCCGACGCATACATTGGCGTTGAACGCGTGTCGAGAGTACTGTGTCCCTTTGTTTTATTTTTTTCATAGCTTCAATCTCTTTGTCCGGCCTTTCGTCTCGTCTCTGTGGCAGTGTGTACACAGTGGTACGGAGGAATGGGCTTTCGCAATGTACGACCCGAATATCGTGACCGAGTCCGGTTGGGTCATTGCTGTATTCAGGCATTGGTGATGATTGTGGAACGAACCACTTCATGGGTGTTGGTATTTCTGGGATTCAGAGAATGATCTGAGAAAATGCTCGAACGTGCTCGTAGCATGCCGCTTTTTTTCGCTCATACTGCATCCTTCATCGCACCTCAAAGTTGAAACATTCGAGTAATAATATGCGATGCACTATATATACGTCGATGGTTCTCTCCAAAACGATGAAACGATCATTATGGGCATGTAGCGCACTGATGTGGTCCGCAACAATCCTACCAGGAGAAGGCGAAGACGCATCAAGCACGAGACGGCTGCACCTGTTTTTGTTCGCGTGTGACTAAACATCTTGTGACGAAATTAATTAATGCGATATCGTTAAAGAGCTCGTTTCGCAGAAATTCCAGCGTCTGTGTCGGTGTCGTTGTCGTTGATTATGAGTGAAAAATCATCGCATGCGTGACCGAAAAATTGAGAATGAAGCAAATAAAAATAAATAAATGTTCTTGGATCACAGTGTGTATCGAACCCGCGTCGTTTGCTTGGCTAGCAGGTAGTTTGCCACACGGCCACGCGTCTTTTTTCTTCTTCTTTATTTCCGGGTAAACTTCACGCACGGGGTGCAAAGATAAATATATTACAGTACACAACAAACATAACAAAAAAGAACGACGGTCGTCAAGCTTTACTATAACACATCACGTCCTAAAATTGTTTCACGGTCAGATAGGGCTTCTACCCTTTTTACCCATAGAGGTACAGATTCATTTGTTCCTACTACCTCGAGAAACCTTGAGATACTTTCTTTCAAATACTCTCTTGCTGGTCTCCTGTAAGGGTCGCAGTGAAGTCCAGCCATTCTGGAGTGTCATATACTGTGCGAGGCAGTCATCATGCTAAAATCGAAAGGTAATCCATCATCATTCTCTATTGCCAAATACCAGTATTCATGAGGGTCTAACGGACTTTTTTTTAATTGTCCATTGTAATACATCCCAAAAGTATACTCCTTCCCATCAGTGCAGGAAAACGTGATCAATAGTTTCCGTTTTTTTTTTTTGCAGATTAGACAGTGAGATCCTCATGGCATATAAAACCCACGCTCCTCTAGGAAGGTTTTTACAGGAAGTGTTGCGGTGTTTAATTTAAAAATGAAAGTTTTTGCGCTTGAAGCTGCCGGCATTTTTTTAGCTCGTTTAAGTGCACTGTGACCCTTGCGTGCTGTAAATAGCACTCTGTACACTGGGATGGGGAACATAGTGTCACATAAATCTTTGTACAATTTTTTTCTTTCCAACAGACCGCAGGTAGTCAGTCGAACAATGAACAAATAAAAACCGCACGCTGAAGCCACAACTTCCTTCATGTATACTTGCACAGCCCCTGTTGAAACATGAGTGCTCACAACAAACTCAGGCAACAGTCTACTTAGTCTTGTTCGACATACTGTTAGCAGAAAAGAATCTCTTGGCTCGCGAAAAAAGAAAAACTATTTACTAACCGCTTGATAAACAGATGTCCTAGCCCAAGGCCTGCACACTTCGCCCGTCTAAAGAAATTCGTACGATTGCACCTTTCCCAGTTAGACCCCCACACAAATATTGCAAACACCCGATGTAATTTTTGCACATTGACCCGGGAACAACACACGTCCGCGCGTCTGCTTGTGAATACACTGAACATAACTTCCTCGGCCTGGAAATGCAGTAAAAGTGATAATGCTTTACAAACACGTGCGTCACAATACAACATAAAATATTTCAGTAATGATGCGTCATGCAAGTGTCCATTGCAATCATGGACTCAGAACATGTGATTATCAAAATGACTTCATGGTTTAAATCTGGTAACCCACTAAAAAAAGGCGCACACGCTACCGCACCTGTTTCCATAAGGTCATGTAGTTGGTGCATAGTTAGTTCGAAAAGGGTTCTTGCACTAAGTGTTTCAAGTACGCACTAGGAACAGGTGATCACTATCGCGTTCAACTCTTAAAGGCGACGTTTTAAGGTCCTACAATTTCTTTTTGTTGTGTCGAAGCATTGACATCCGCCTGCATATTTTCACAGGCCTACAGTGTGACCACGCTGGCAGAATATTGAACAGAAAAAGTGACGCTGTTCTTCGAACATGTTTCAAGAAATGTATTTACTGCCATCTTTCAGACACACTTTGCCATATTGTGTGGGTATGCATACGAAGATCTTGCACAGGTAACCAAGCCAGATCCAAAGAGCCGTGGGATGCCAAGCTATCAGACCAGGGCCAAAATAATCAGCGCAGCCTGATATAATGGATTCAAGAGATGAATATGGCCCGAGGCTACCTGAAATAAGCAGGCTACCCACATAAGAACTTAAGAACTTCTTGCTGGGCAAGTTGGCGCATGTCTATGGTATTTAACGTCGCGTATACAATCAGACAAACACAGGAAGTAGAGAAGTGCAAACGAAAAGAGCGCAACATGCCACATAAGAAGCACACTGTGCTTTCTCAGAATTAAAGTTTATTTTCCTCTTTCTCATTCTGATGATGAAAATACCGTGCCGTACAATCTGGTGACGTCTTACAAGCTGCACTGATCAATCAAGGATGCTCTAACCACTGCATTTACGACAGGTCATTTTTCTCTTGGCGAGCACGCGAAACTGAATGAGTAAGGTTCGAGACTAAATTAACGTCTCGTTGAGAGGACGTACAAGAAATTAAGGTGGGCCTAAGGCGACGTACACTTTGTGGCAGCAACGCCCAACTGTTCGTACCGTCTTTCTTCCTTTCCCTCTTTATTTTTTTTTCCTTGTCGGCCATCGCAACAGGTATGCATATTCCGTTCTCGTTCGCAAGCAGGTGACGTAAGCTCTCCTGAGTCCCGACCCGGCTTCCTCCCTGTAAATCGACCCGCGTTACGTGAAGGGCGCGACTGGCAACCTCTAACGACCCGTGCTCATGTAGCCTCTGTGCAAGAAAACGACGTTTCCCCCCTCTCTCTCGGTCTCTTGGTATACCCCGGACGGGTCGAGCAGAGGCGTGATTCCCGGAGGCGCGAACTTGCTCCTTTGTGGGCGTGTCGCGCTCTCTTAACTCGGCCATTGTCGGCCCCGACTATCTCCACCCTTTCTTCCTTCGTCTCCTCGGGCAGTAAGCGTGCCCTGACGGCACCGGTCCGGTCTCGATATTGCCTGTTCGCACCTCCGTTGCACGGCTCGTGTTATCAAGGTGCCTTGGCTCCACTCCCCTTGTCCACGAGGGTGGCGAAATAAATTTCTTGGTCGGAAGTTGCAGAGATGTCATCTAAATAGGGCGACAAAACATGTACAAAAAAAAAACGAAGATGACCAGAAAAGCGACTCGTCGTCTTAGTCTCTCTTGTGTTCATGTTTCGTTGCCTTATCCAGATAACATTAGCCTTTTCGTGTGTTTTGAGAAGATCGTGGCGACACATCATGGTGGTTTAGGGGTTATGTTGCTCGACTTCTGACCCGTAGGTCGTGGGATCAAACCTCGGACGCGGCGGGTGCATTCGGGTGGAGGAGAAATACTGGTGGTCCTTGTGCTGTGCGATGTAAAGGCATGTTAAGGACGAGTTCCGTGCGATGTAAAGCTATGTTAAGACCACCAGATAGTAGAAACTTTGGGAACACTCGACTAAGGCGTTCCTCATCACCTTATCGTGGTTCTGAGAAGGTGCGTAAAGCGCCACAAATCGTGAATAATATTATTACTTTAGTGAAGTTGCATGTTTTCATGCGTCTTGAGATAGTCCCCGTGAGCTCACCCAGGTAATCGCAAAGCCCAGCGTACCACGTAGTGCAAAGTCTGCTCCAGGTATACGTAGCACTCGCGTGGCTTCTGAGAGCTTTACAACTTGCAGTAAGATCACGGAGGCCTTGATAGCTTCGAAATTCACATCCAACGTAGGTGTTACACAGCTCGTGGTTACGCCGTAGTCCTAGATGCTAGCCAACTTTCGCAGGGAAGGAAATCTATAGAAGCCGTAGATACATTCTAAAATTTCGGATCTAATAGAGCTGAAACTACCACGGCAAGGCATCACACAAGCTAGATTCAATACCTTCATGGATATTTTAGATGCGGAGCATCTAATACTCGAGGCTTGTAGTACGGCGCCGTCCGCAAGCTTCCTCCTCCTTCTTCCACCATCTGTGCATCCCTTCCTCCTCTACACACCGCGCGCGCTTCACTCCTCCACCATCTGTGCACCCTTCCTCCACTACACACCGCGTGCGCTTCTCCTCTTCACGAACATTCGCTAGCTGTATAATGTAGCGCGCATGCGCCGTCACGCTTCGAGAACATCGGCAGCTGACGCGCGCGCTTGCGCCGTCGCGCTTCGAGAACATCGGCAGCTGACGCGCGCGCATGCGCCGTTGCGCTTCACCCCCTTCTCGAACATTCGACAGCTGACAGTGCATGCGCCGTCGCGCTGTATATATACTCAAGGTCGGCGCTCGCTCGCTCAGTTGCCGCTCGTCGGTTGGTTTGTACGGCGCGTCGACGTCCAAGGTCGCGGTGAAATGAATTCCAACGAATCCACAAACACAATGATCTACGTCCCTTCGACCAGCGCCGTCCTTTCGCATACGCGTGTACGTGTTCACTCATTTAACACCCCCTCCTACAACCACGTTAACCAATTTAGCCATCGACCCAAGTAAGTCGCAATTTAACACCCCATTTCACAACCACGTTAACCAATTTAGCCATCGACCCAAGTAAGTCGCACTTTAACACCCCGTTAACCAATTATATGCTCCGCATCCTCCTCAGTGTTCCCCCGAGGGAAGCTGCGGGCAATTTTTTTTAAAGATCATATCACCGCTTCAATATCTGCCTTAGGCGAAGTCCTTCTCATTCATCTTCTTGCTGCTACCTTTTTCTTCGTACGTTGTTTGCAGCCTTGTCACGACGGGCACAGAGAAAGCAATATCAGATACAGGGAGAACCCTCTTTCCATCTTCGTCTGCGCCATCACATCGTTCCGCATTGCGACCCGCCGTAAAACCCCAAGCCAATTGTAAAGCATTTGTTCTTGTGAAGTGCTCACTCGTGCACTCATGTTGTGTCTGCCGTCTCGTAAAAGCTAAGTGGTCTGCATCACGGTAATTATCACTCTTTAACCTCTTCCGTCCCTTATTTGGTACACGCTTAGTCAAATAAACAACCACTTAATACTGCCAACGACACTGCATCACACTGATCCGATTCGCGCGAAGGCGGACAGCACACCACAGCGTTTTCGCGCCGCTTTATATTGCCGCCAATGCTTCGTTATATATGGCACCACCACCACGCCACACTTTCTTCCGCCAGACACCTTTGTTTCCTGGTGAGCGGTCCTTTCCCTTCATTTTTCTACATCTATTATTCTTCTTTCTTTCTTTCGCAGGGTCCACTCCTGGCCTACTTTGTCTTTGGAAGCGTTATACGTCCGTCGCCCGCGGGCACTATTTTCGGCAATGCGCCGCGTGTGTAGGGTTCTGTAACGAGTACGTCCGGTGTTGTTGTCGGGACCTCCTCTCGCCTCGGCCCTGTAGCGTTGTTGTACTCTTGCTCGCTTGCCTGAGCACAATACAATCTTTCCGCGCTCCCCTGGCCCCTCTTCTATTTGCTAGCTGCAGCAATCCATCGGTGCACAGATCGAGTCGGCTTCCCGTTCACCGTCTATGCCGTCAACCACTGCCGATTCTTCCGGTCAGATCCGATAGCCTGTCTCACTCTCCTTGTCTTTTCTTTTTTTTTCATTCTTTCATCACTGCGGACGCTATACTTCGGCACACACGTTCTCGCTCTATCGGCGATTGTTGTTAGCGCATCTTGAGCCCGTGCCGCGTATTTAAGGAAGCCGAGGAGCACCCCTTATACAGGAAAATGCGGATGGAGGAGGAAAGGGTCATTGAACGCGAACGTGAGGCATTCGTGGCTCAACGTCTTCGGGCAGGAGTCACTGTCTATGCATAGGCGTGCGAACAAGAAAAGGGGGAGAGATGTCACCCAGCTTCTATCAAACTAATCATCAATTAAATAAGGGGGCGCCAAGTCTGTCCAACACCTTTACTTGGCCAGACCTGTCCCATTGCTGTTTGAACTTGCAGGGATATGACCACTCGAGTTTTTTTTTTTCTTTTTTTTACAATACTGGCAGCCGAGGACGTCTGATGTTGCGTTCCAAAAACTGTTTACGTTTCATGTTGCCTTCGTAAAGCCGAAGACCAAAGGTCTCCACACCACGTTACACATCATTTTCATGTTTGCATCCGCGGCTAAGCCTGCCCGTCCCAACGTTGGAGAAGCCCACTGCGAAGTAGTCGCGTATCTCAGGATTCTAAACAATGCTTGACCATCCATCCATCCATCCACTGCGAGGCCTGTGTTCTTGCGTACTCGACAAATTGTGATACTTGGCTCCCTCTGATGACAAAACTTGCGCACGCCTATGACTGCCGACAAGTTCTGTAACTTGGGTTTGTACAAGTGGTGGTCAGCAGAGCACAGCACGGGGCGTTGGATTCAAACTCGAATGCGAGACTTTCTAGCGAAACTTTGGCTAACGTGGATGAGGGTGGGTGCGCAAGGTAACTGCATGATCACAACGTAACTACTCGGAAAGTTTCCAGACGCCTGGATATATACAATTTCGCTGTAAGAAAAAAAAAACAATGCCGCTGTTGTGAGCATGCCTTTCAGGTCAGTGTATGCTAATCATGATGTACATGCAATGAAGAGAGCCATGCAAACATTGGTAAAGATATGATTTCGAGAAATATCAGGAACACTTTACGTTCTATACGACGAGGCTATGTGAGCATGCTCTTCAGCGTTCTTGGGAAAACGGCTATCACTGCGCACTTCGGAAGGGCTGTGGAACAATTGAAACATGGCGTGCTTGGACAATCGCAGAAAACGAGACTGCTCTGTAAGTGGTCTTGTTTACTTACGATTGCAGTACATGCGTCCGTACACCCTTACGTTCCGGGATCCGATAGCGGCAGAATTGTGTGTCAACCATATTATCGCGAAATACAAGACCGCACTTTAAGTGTTCCAATTTTTCTGATTACACGTGCTTTGAGGAGCCTGTTGAAATATATTATTGAGGTTTAGCTCTCTCGCTGTGTTGAAGGCTGCCTTTTTTTTATATTCTCGATACTACCACAGTCAGGTGGGCGGCGGCCCTTTACAACTCCCTCTGGGCCGGTCAGTGCTAAAACCCAGCGAGCCCGTGCACCGGCTGACAAGCGGCTGGGCCTGAAGTTCGCAACGAGAGAGTCGCCCACTGCGCGCTAACGCACGCGCCTTGCAGGGCTTCTATGAAGTTTCGCACCAACCCATCCTCCCTCCATATCGATGACAATCTTAGATTTTCGGGGTTTTCGCACAACCGCGATATGATTGTGAAGCATAGAGGAGCATTCGGGTGAGAAAACAGCGCGAGAAAATACAGGACACACAGAAAGGGAACGCAAACAGCGCCTCATTACTGCGCGTCCTGTAGTTTTTTCGCGCTGTTATCCGATCAATTACAACCAACAAGCCCAGCTCTCCACACATTTATATTCTGGATTAATCTTAACTAGTGAGAGCTATTTAGCGTACACCTAAGCCGAATTACGTTAGAGCTTGCCCATTTCGCTTTCATTCAAGTGCGCAACGGAACCGGTGATCTGGAGCCAAGCTGCGCAACAACACCTTCATGGAACTAACTCTCCTAGTGGGCATTTGTGCATAAAATAAACAGCTGTTCAAAAGAAAAAGAATCAGGTGTTTGTTCCGCTCAACAATTAGTTAAGACAGTCCGTAAAGTGGTCTGCGTTGTTAACGTATAACTGCGGAACCATTGGCTCATTAGGGAATAAGCTATGTAGTGCAGCATGTAAATATTAGCAAAGCCACACTTGTGCACTGAATTCTTATAGCAACACTCCCCGAACAACTTGCATAATTTTTTTTATTTAACGAGGTGGACATTTCTTACTCCTATACTGCATTCGTACAATAGCAACCGTCCGAAAGATGTTTCCTTTCCTGCAATTTTCTGAACGACTCAAGATACACGCGTGAATACAAATAGCTAACCTATTCAATATGTTTTTTGTTAATTGTGCATGAAAATCGGGATATGTTGCTTCAAAGTATAGCCGACTCTGGCAGAATTAAAACAACGTCACGTCGGAGAACGACGCAATAAAAGAACCACCCGAGAAAGCTGCGCATTCAAGGCAGTGGGACGACAGCGTCGCAGTTTATGTCGTGTAAAGATCTAGACAGAGATATTGGACCACACTTTATTTTTTGTAATGGCATCGAAAATACATATAAGACGACGCAACTAGTATGACCTCCCCCTGGGTGCGTAGATTAAAATTGATTGAGCAAGGTGTGTACGAACATAATTTCGCCAGACAGGTAGATGAAGGTATGGGTGACGGCACTGGTCATGCGCCATCGTGGGTTTCTGGCATTTCGCCCTACGCGACATGCACGTAGCTAGGGCGTAAACGCGTGCTCTTCGAAAGAGCGCGACTAGCTCAGATCGTGTATGGCAGACCACGTGTGTATACGAGAAGACCATTCGCCTCAAGCGAAATGGCTCGCTGTGATGACACAAAATTGGCAGCCAGAAAGATTAGACTCGATAATCGACATTCGCCTCATCGAAACAAATCGTCACATTGAGGCTCACCGAAGATATCACTCTCACCTTCGCGAATTGCCA
The DNA here is from genome assembly GCA_013436015.1 of Rhipicephalus annulatus. NCBI lineage: Eukaryota > Metazoa > Arthropoda > Arachnida > Ixodida > Ixodidae > Rhipicephalus > Rhipicephalus annulatus. The sequence continues at coordinate 64,890 of WOVY01006289.1, read as the reverse complement.
CTACCCCCACTCAACGACGACGCACACTTGGGAGTCAACAGCGTATTTCGCAAGACGGGGAGCGACAAACACGACAAGAAGAGGATAGAAGGGGCAAACAAGATGTTCTTTTTGCCGTACAGAAAGCCTTATTTGCTTCTAGTAGCTAAAGTACTTGGCTGCTGACCCGCATGTCGCGCGATTGGATCCCGGCTGCATTTTCAATGGAGGCGGAAATGTTGCAGGTCCGTGGGCTCAGATTTTGGTGCACGTTAAAAACTCCCAGGTGGTCGAAATTTCCGGAGCCCTCCACTACGGCGTCTCTCATAATCAAAGGATTGTTTCGGGACGTTAAATACCTCATATCAAGCAATCAATCAAGCCTTATTTGCTGAGTACCTTTGTACAACGTACGCCGCTGCTAGACGAACTCGACCGGTAGAAAAGAATAATATACAGTGGAAGGAACTCATGCTCTTACACATACAATTAAGGCTGCTGCTTATGCTGAACTGGAGACAGATTCCTGGTTATGGTAAATTACAACAATTTCGCTCATACATGCATGTGGATGTACTCTGATGCCACAGACACCCTATACGCCGTATGGTATACGGAGACAGGTACGAAAAAAACCTGGCACCACATACAAGCAAACAATAACACATAAGCGATACGAGGCGAAGTTGTCAGACCCAAATCCGTGTAATCAGCGCAGCCTGATACAAGATATAGGCGTGGCCTTCGGCTGTCTGGACAAAGAGGCTGCTCACCTGGAGCTCACAGTGCATGCTCTTGTTAAATATTACTCCACCCCTCTCTCTTCTGAAGAAGTGTATGCAAATTCCTTAATTTCAGTGCAAATGGAAACTGCCGTCAATAGAAAGCCAGAGGTACTCGCATTTTGAACAACCCCCCTCTCCTCCCTTTTTGGTTTTATGTACCATAGAGACACCGTATGTTCATCACATTTCGATTAATCGGCCTTTGGTGTCTTACTTGCTGAAACAGCAGATGGACCATGACAGAGTCTTCGAATATAACGAGAAGCCAGGTTTTAACAAAAGAAATCATATCTGTCTACAACCTCTCAGACATCCTCTGAAAGGATATCAGTCAAGAGTCAGCACTGGTCTGTGTCCTGTCTTCGTCTAAATCACGCTAAACCTATCCAAGTATGTACCAACTTGCCCAACTCAGAGAACTCAAACAGCTGATGATTTGTGGGGTTTAGCGTCCCAAAACCACCCTTTGATTATGAGAGACGTCGTAGTGGAGGGCTCCGGAAATTTTGACCACCTGGGGCGAACTCAAACAGCCCTTAGGCCTGAACGTTTGATATGTGTATCTGAAGATCAGAAAGATTAGAAAGCTTACCAGCATAGTATCGGATCAGTTGACCTCAGAGTGGGTTAAGTGAAGAACGATGGCAGATGCATGCGTGACCTACTGAGAACGTGGAAACTTATTATTTTGCTGACCATTATTATACGACGATAAATATAACGCAAGTTCTGTATCATACTCCCCGAATCAGAACACGTACTCGAACCCATCAAATTTCGCGATCAGCAGTTGGTCTTAAAAAGCTCTGAGCAGCCACTTGCGACACTGAGAAATAACGAAGAATGTCCATGTGCGAATTTGCCCTTGTGACCTTAACGAATCGCCTGCGGAACAGAGAAAGGGCAGTATATTTGACGACCCCACCCGTCATCGCAATTCAGAGCGACGAAGGCGTCGTTACACTCTCCTTAGGAAAGCGTTGCGATATCTGCAGAAGGGTCCATAAAGTAAACAAAGAAAAACAAAACTGAAAAGTTACAACTGGCATCCACGGAAGCAGCTTGCCCTAAAGACACGCAGGGTCAACTTATAGTTTGGCACGCTGAGTTCCAGCGCGCTCTTAGAGAACGCTGCCTCCTCTTTCGCCGTCACAGCGCGGGGCGGGCCCTGAAACCTCTCAACAGTGCAGCGCAGCAGCGTTGCGTTGTTTCGCGGGCGTAACTCGGTGGGCGAGTATAGCGAAATACCGAAGGAGCGACGAGTACAGAGTGCACGACGACGATGCCGTTTAGGCGGCAATCGACGGGCTCCCCCTTAACTTGCCTGCGGGTCCGTCCCATTATCGTTATTATCTTTTCGCTTCGCCGACTCTCCGGGTGTCTTTCTCGCGTGTGCAGTGTGGTTCGCGCTCTGCTCCCGAGGCGTCTTGGTGGACCACCGATACGGGGCCAAGGTTCACAGACGGACTCGACAGGCTTCGGAGAAAGTATATATAAACGTGCGTACAACACTGGTGGCATAACAGGAACAGCCGTAACGTAACAGGAACAGCCCTTCTTACGGCTGTATAGGGGGCACCGCTGGTAGATTTGTATGCTTGAGGACAGGTATCTTATATGCGAGATCGTTCAGTCAGTCGTTCACTCTTTTCACAACGGGGAGCTTGTCGCGCAGCATCACCTAGGTTTTTTTTTTTTTATGAATGAGAGAGCAGTTTCCAATGAACTACGGGGGATGATGTCACCGTTTATATACGTTACCGGCAGTGACACATTCATTCCTACGAAGGAGAGGGGGGGGGGGCATTTAAAGTGACTTTCTTTGAGCAGTGCAGGTTCGAGGACCCCAGCTGTTGAATCAAGATCCCGGGTCTGTCAAATCGAAAATGATAATTCTTCTCAACGACAAGTCCGTTGTGGAATTACTAATATTCGTATAGGACAGCCAAGTATAATTTGTCTCAAAATCTTTGTTTAAAAAATAGGCACAACTCAGGCCTGAGCACACATTTATTGTTTACTTCTCACTTTGCGTACTATGGTTCTCAACATGATGGTTAAGCGGTGCTCAACTGGCACTTCTCTGTTGTCGCCCGAAGTATACCGAAGGGTTTTTGGGGTTATACCCTGGGCGCAGTACAAGGACGTATAAGAAAGGGTATGAAATGTCACAGTATCGAAAAGGGATCGTTTAGCTAAAGGACTTCGCATGAATGGCGGATAATTTATTCGTCGTGACCTCTCAAGGAGAGAACATTGCGAAGCGTCAATGCTCGCAACGCAGCAGCTCGTGTTATGCCGGAGATAAGAAAAGAGCAGACGAATGGAGGACGAGTGGTCATCGGCTCTTTTTTTTTCTCTTTCCAGCCCATATACGCTGCCTGGCCGTTTCTCATTGTCTGCCTCGTTTACGGGTAAATAATCGGCGCCGTCGTTCACGTAAGGGTTCCGGGCCGATTATACACACCTGAACGGCGCCGTCTGGGCTTTACGGACACAATGTGTGCGTGTGTGCGTTCCGGTTGCAACGCCGCCGGCGCACAGTGCGAGCAGTACAGCAAGCTCTTTGTAGGGTGACCCTCTTTTTTTCGTGTCTTCACGCCTCTACCCAACATTGACATGGCTTGCAGTGTGGCGATGTGTACAAGTCGCCCGCCTGTTCTGCGCTGGCGTGAACGTCGGCTTGTGCACAGCACGTCGCATTCCGGCAGGCAGCGCTGTTTGCCAAATGCCTATCTCTCTCCATAGCGCTCACAAAACGTGTCAGGAGCCGTTTAGTAAAAAAAAGAAGACGCGTTAACGGTTCCTTTTACTGAAGCGAGAGTACATGCACGTTTCCGCCGTCTGTTTGTATAGAATGCACGCTCCGAACGTTCCCGAGTTCCACGGCGGCACCTCTGCTGTGCAGGATGACTGTGCTATACGCCGTAGGCGAAACAACCTTGTCCCCCAAATAATGCACGCGTCACACGTTGGTGCGTTTCCGAATGACCATTAGGTTTCCCGTTTGGTTCGCCTTTCCCAACGATCGCATACATTGTGGTGGTGCGAATGTTCGTTTATTCATGGGGCTTGCTATATATTCGGAGCCCCTTTAGGCCTTGGTGAGCTTGCAGCACTCGGGCGTAGTAACTCTCGGGATGCCTCGCAAAGATCAAACGAGGCGCTCGTCTTGTAACATTCATCTAATGACCACCCGTGTGGCGAAAAACAACGCGATACGACCATGTCGAACATTGGGCCAACGGTGTTGTTCTTTCCTAATATAGGCTTTGCGGTATATGGTATACATGTACAGTAATGGGAGTGAGGCATTGTATATAGGTGTAAGAGTAAACTCGTTGGGGCCAAAACCGATGTCAACTGATGTATGTCGTATTACGCCTCTGATGTCGGTGCTATTTCTGAGATCACAATACTGCCGTTTCAGTTGTGTAACACATTTTACTTCTTGCTCTCTTTCCCGGCGCCTTCCATCACTGTTTTTCGTTTTTCCTCCTCTTCGCAATGATTTCTTGTTGTAGCACGTGTTAGAATAACCATTTGGGCCCATTTACGCCTATGATGTGACGTCTTCGTCAACATGATCATCTTGTAAATTTTGAACAATATCCCCCTTCATGTATATGTTTACATAGTGGGTTATTACAGGCGTATAGAACTGGAAAGGAAGAAAAAGAAAGCAAAACAACGATATGAAGATACAATAAGATAAAAGCAAGTTGCTCGCAGCTTTTAAAGGATTGACTAACTACTACAGCCGATGAACCGCGTGCAGGTTACGAGCGCCACATGGTTAACCATACGAGATCCAGCGGTGGTACGCCTCCATAGCGGAGCAGCTGTTATCAGCGTTCTGACGTGAGTAAACGTGAAAGGCTCGGTTACCTGCAGTTCCTTGCCGTTCGGTGCTGGGGTCTTTGTGTGGAGAATATGATAAAGCATGGTTGAACGGCGGTATAACATAGCGGGAGCATTATGCTCAGAAGATTAATCGCTCAAGTGGCGTATATTGCTCCACGCGCTTGTTTAGAGCCGTGGCTGGGCTGGCATCGTCCGGCGCTTTTGTTGAAGCCACGCCACGCGATGGCGCCGTTGCGGCATGGCCTTTTGTTACGCAATGATCTGTGTCCTGGTGGTCCAAGGGTGCACGCACATTCGCAGGCTTGGTGGCACTGAGAAAGTTCGGAGAATTTCGTGAATAGCTACGCTAAGAATAAAGTGATCGCGAAATGGAGGCAGGCGAAACGCATGCATACTTGGTTCATTCGTCTTTAACGGTAGTTTGAAATTCTCAGTATAAAAAACAAAAGAAGATAGCGAATTCCCACGATAGCGAACTTCTTCCATCCTGCAGTCAAATACGGTGTTTTTTAGCTGTCCTCTCATATCAGTGCATGCACACGATGTTTTGCGCGCTACGTTAACTATATAACCTGCACTTTTTCCGTGTAAGGTTGTGTAGGGGCAGGAAAAGGTCAGCTAAAATGGTGGATCTCACCCGTACTCACTCATGAAACAAGTTTTGTGCTTACGTCTCACTCGGGTGCAGACTCGTGAAAATTACCTTCAAACGGACTCACTGGAACTTCGACTCATGGCTTGATCGGAGTCTAAGTGAGTCCGAATGAGTCAACCAGAGAGTCCATTAGCCTAGAATTAGCTTGTTCGTCAATGCTTGTTAACGCCAATATCTCACGTAATCAGTGCCATTTTGGCGCCTTTTGATATAGTATCTTGGAATACGAGTTATAAGTGGTTGCAAACTGGTAAGGACATTTCGCTTCAAAGAGATGACAACGTAAAATATATCCATCAAGAACTTCGCTGGAAGAGTTGGCGGGTGGGTGGAGAGAGAGTTCAAGGTACTCTCCTACGTAATTCACGCCTCTAATCAATAAATACTGCAATGCTGTATATCAACGATACTGCTATAGAATACGCGTGAGTCAACGTGAGTTTAAACGTGAATACAGGAAAGGCTGATAGTGATTCTGAGGATAAGTAGGTAGGAGGGCAGGAATACGGTTACTTTCAACAGCCATCATCCAAAAGCGAACAATACTACGGAGAGTGAAGTCAACTGAACATAATGTGTTTTCTTTATCTCTTCGCACTTCAGATTTTCACGTGTTCAAATAGCACGCATTAAATTGTTCAAGATCTGTATTTTTTCTCAATATCATGACTGTGCTCATTATCCGGGGTACTTTTGTATTGTACTGTTTTTCGGTTGAGCCTTTGAGGTCACGTGAGGCATTACCAACTCCTTTAACGGTGACAAGGCACCGTTTTGCGTAGAACTGAACGGGAAAAATTATTTGGCCGGTAAAAGATTAACCAAGGCTAAGAATGTCTTAGCTAGCACATAACATAGCTGCAGGAACCTAAAGCCTGCAGGAACAATACTAGCAGAATAGAAGGCTGTCGGCTAACAAAGAACAGGCAAATGAAGCGTACCTGGCTCTTCGACACAGGTGTTTTTCGGGCGCTCGCCTATTGTCTCGTCGAAACTGGCTTGTAAAGCACTTAGACGACAGATTTTTCCCTGTACCTCTGCTGCTTTTGTTTTCAGATATATGTACGCAGAAAGACAGAGATCCTAACTTCGAAATATCTATACCAGCAATGTCAAGGAACTGTACCCCTCATAATTATACATCAGGTTTGACCCAAGAAAACCCAAAGGTTTGCATTCATGAAATATATATTATAGTATAGTTTTCAAGAAAAAAAGTCGGCAGATCCCACTTATCTGGGATTCGACGTTATGCGAAGCATGCGGAGGGAAGGTGACCGTGTTGCATTTTTTTATTGAAGGAAATGTCATGAAATGACGCCAAATATACGTAAAAATGTTACACACACCAACGTTGGCACGCAGAGAGACATGTTCAAGAGTTGCAGATCTTTATATAATCAGTTGTTTGTACTTGTGCAATGATGCCAACTGGAACATTCGGATTAGCAACGCCGGAAGCTGATATGAAGCGTCGATACTCGCGAGGATGTTGACCCTCCCTGGGCGCTGCTACATAAATCAACTTGGGCTCATGGTAACTAACCACAAATGACGTTAACCCAACGTGACGGCTGTATCAGAGGAGTACATATGTAACTTGTGTTTATAAAACTGGGTATACACAGCACCGCAACCACTAGTGACGTTTCACAAAGATTAGCGTCTATTTGAAGAATAGTTCCAAGACCTGCCGTAGATTTGAGGTAAAATGCTTCATTGCCATGCAGAATGCTTGGCTTCGATTACAGCTGGGACCCTGACATTTATTCTTTGCATTCGTCGGGTCGACGCCACTCATGTCGGGTATTTCTTAACGCTTACGCGTTGAAATTGTCCATGTGTGCTCTTCTCGTTCCTGGGTAGATACTAAGTGTCAATCACCTGTGGCACATACCCACATACCCGCATACCAGCGGCACATAACCGACTGCGGGTATGTGCCACTCTCTGGCAGGAAGTGTTTGACAACGTACGCGACGGCATTGTGACATTGTCCATGTCTTGACGAGCGCGTCATATTCGTCAAGCCATCTTACCCTCCCATTCTAGTTTTGGTTCACGCCAAGTTAAGGGGGTGACCACGAGACCATCTACACCTAAGAGGCTAGATAGATAGATAGATAGATAGATAGATAGATAGATAGATAGATAGATAGATAGATAGATAGATAGATAGATAGATAGATAGATAGATAGATAGATAGATAGATAGATAGATAGATAGATAGATAGATAGATAGATAGATAGATAGATAGATAGATAGATAGATAGATAGATAGATAGATAGATAGATAGATAGATAGATAGATAGATAGCTAGATAGATAGATAGATAGATAGATAGATAGATAGATAGATAGATAGATCTACTCGGCATATCGCTTTAACGAATGCAGTCAGCCAGTAACAAGGAATTCATAGCAAAAGAAACTTTGTGCACTTGATGCAAAATTTTTATTAGCATCTGCACATCAACTTCAGTATGTACCTGTAGTCCATGTCGAATATGGGACGAAGATCCCGGCTGCCCCCAAATTCGATGCAAGGGAGCTGAAAGGGCCGCTGAAGCATCCGTGCTGACCGTGATGAGAAACGAGTGCTTTTGTGAGCCGTTGCCAATGTACATGTGTTTGTTTCTGGTGGTTGTGCTCAGTGACTCTCGGAAGGATGGAGGGGGGAAGAGTGGTGTAGCCTCAGGATGTTAATTGGATGGTTTCGTGTTCCGCTCCGTCCTTGTCATTGCGCATGCGTGCGCGTGAGCTTTGTATGCACGCAGTCGCCCAGGGCGTCGCAATTACGCGGTTCGCTGGCTGCGCACCGCAAGACAGTCGAACTGGCATCTCAATCCCGAGCTTATGTTGGGTCACGCATCACCCGCAGGCTCGATCTGCTCCCCTCAACGATGGCGAGGTAACGAGTCGATGCCGGTCATAGTCGTCGTGAGCCGTTCGTGATCGAAGAGTCTAGGCATATTTGTAGCTTTGAGAACGAAGGGAGAGGACATTGCGACAGAAGGCGACAAAAGCACCGTTGAAATTCCTACGCGACACGGACTTGAACAAGCGGCTGTAACAGCAATGTCACACACCGCGAAAGACAAGACTGGACTATGACTGAGTGTGCGAGCGTTTGTTGCTTAATGTGCTGTGTTTATCTCTCTTCCCTCTCTCCTCTCTCTTTTATCTACCCCATCTTCCTCCCATGCGCAGGGTAGCAAACTGGCTGCCTATAGGCTGGTTAGCCTCCCTGCCGTTCTTTTCTTCCTATTTTTTTCCCCTTTGAGAACGACGGGAACGGGAGTGGTCGTGCATTGCCGTACAGAAGTGCCTGTTACTCGCCTAAACTTTTATGCAGAAAGACGACGTTCTACGTGAAAAAAGCTAGGGACCAAATTCGCAGGGCTTTATACCATAAGTACTCAATATTTGCTCAGTGAATCGGCTAATGATGTATCCAACATTATGGTTCCTTGAAGCTTTCCCCATAAAACAAAGCTTCAGCCGAAATCCTAAAATGGTACGTTTTAATTCGCAAGACGTTCTGACGCGAAGAATACTTGAATGTGCCAGTTAGCCGTTGCTGGTGAGGGTCAATTCGCCCGAGAAGACGGTTCCGATAGCAGGGAACGCCTTACGAATAAAGAAAAAAGGCTGTATACTCAACCACTGGTTACCTTTAAACTTCAAAACTAAATAAATGTGCCATGAGCTCGGTTTTGTGATGTATACTGTAGGTGAAACTAAGCCACATCTACATTGTGTGACACAATTCGAGGTAACGTGAAATATTGCAGTGCTAAAATATCGGTAAACAGGAAATTTCACTGGATCCAACGTTGTGACTTCCTTGACAAAGACCTGTACAACATACTAAATCACGAAATAAGCAACGCAGCAGTTAAATGTTTCCCACTTCGTCCGGTTTACAGCTTGCTTCATTGTGTATACCTTTAGAATGAGCCCATTTCGCGCATTCTCACACACTGCGTGACAACAGAATAATAAACCTATAGGACGTGCACTCGATCACTCACTCATCACTAACTCGTTCGCGCTCCCGAAAACACACTCACTCGCGTTGCAGGGATGCGGTGCCGGCCGCACTTGCAAGTGATAACGCACGTGCATTGCGTGCTGCCAGTATTCTTGATTACTTCGAGTGCAGCGAGCTAAGCTGCCAACGAGAAAATGGCTGGCCAAATAAAGGGCTATAGAAATCGTGACGCACACACCACCTCCCTTTGCCGTGCGTTTGGTGGTTCGGTGATCAATAGGTAGTCACAGCACGCAGCACCACTGTGGACGTTGTGTGAACAAATGATTGCGGTGTGCTTTCAATGGATCGGCTCATTTAAAGGCGATCTGCTATGTGCCAGTGTCAAAGACAAGTACGCTTTTTTTCGGGTTGGAGCATCGGATCAAAAAACTTATACGGGCCCCTTGTCCCTTGCCAAGCCAGACTTTCGCGTGCGACGTGATGCGAGCTGCAGTACTTACGGGAAAAAAATAAATAGCTCTACCCATAATGCAGGTTACTGCTTAGCTCGTAATTGTCGGAGAATCGAGAGATCGTGCGTAACGGAGAGAGCGCGAACCACGAGTGATTCCCGCGAAAATTGCGAATGCAGCCCGCACGTTCCTTGTATCTGATTCTGTACTCGTTAAGAGACAGAAACGGCAATTGACGTAACTAGCAGAGAGCGTGCTCAGCACAGTCTAAACCTGGTTAGCTTAAATTGTTCCCGAGAAACACACCACTGTATCCGCTTAATTGCGCCGAATGTGAGACGATAATATGTGTCACGAAAGTGGTATACAGAATGCTTGCTTGCGTGTCTTGCTCTATTGGAAGTCGTGTCCCTGGTGTCGGGTCACGTGATTCATTTCGGGTGATTGCTGAAGTGTGCATGCATAGATTCGGTTACCTGGAGTGATCTGTAAAGCGGTCATCCGCCTACAGTTTACACGTAGATACATATACAGAGATATGATTTTCTGTCGCTCAATTAATCCCTCCGCAGAAATACTGCATACTGTTAACCGTGATTTTTTTTTATTTATTGAATACTGCAGACCAAGAACTGGTTTAAGCAGAACAGGTACAAGAGGCAGGATATAAGCAAAAACACACGTGAAAAAAAATAAGAATATATCACGAGAAATGGAATCAGAACACCGACTATTAGAACACATGAAAAATAACATGACAAAAATGTTACATTTTATGGATACATAACATAAAATTTACAGTGCGTAGATTAGCTCTAAGCAACAGAAAATTGGCTAAGATCAGTTAGACAGTTCCACACTGATACAGTACGCGGAAAAAAGGAAAATCGGAACGCGTTGGTTTTAGCAAAATACGGGGTTAAAGAATGGGCGTGATGATGACGTGTATGCCTAGTGGACAGAGGAGATACATATGCACGCGGGTCAAGGGCTAACTTACAATTAACAAGAAGATACAGAAGGTTAAGGCGGTTCCTTTTTCGCCGTAATTCAAGTGTTTCAAAGTTGTTAGCAGTCATAAGTTCAGTCAGCGAGTCCGTAATTTTAAACTTTGAATAAACAAACCTAACAGCCTTTCTTTGCACTGCTTCTAGTTTTTTGATGTTCGATTTAGTAAAGGAGTCCCATGCAACACAAGAATATTCTAGTTTTGGTCTTATGTACGTAAAGTAGCTAAGTAGTTTTATGTCAGAAGGAGAATTTCTAAGCTTATGTTTTAGAAAACACAGCTTACGGAAGGCAGCAGAACATACGTTGTCTATGTGTAAGTTCCAAGAGAGGTCATTAGTTATTGTTACGCCTAGATATTTGTAGTTGTTAACCTGTTGTAGTGATGATGAGCCGAGGTTATAAGTAAAACGTAGAGGTGTTTTTGAACGTGTTATACAAAGATAAACAGATCGCTCTAGATCTGCTAGTCTTGCGGGTCATGTTAGTGGTTGACACTGCGCAAACGGTATGGCAACTTCCAAACGAAGCTAAGAGTCGTGAGCCGTGGCGCAGACCGTAGTTCTCGGGATAGCCTTTGTCATTGCTCGCAGGTAAATGTTTCTTTGGCATTGAGATACTTGCGCTCAAGAAGATGCCACTTATACACAAATCTTAATAAACGATAGAAAAATTTGCCTATAGCGTTAGGCCTTATAAGTTTAAATCAAGCTAGAGAAAATAAACCCCTTCGAGTTACGAGAAACGCTTAGTCTGCAGGATAGCTCTAAACTATTTTTCTATTATACAGTGAATAAACGGCCTTTAGGAAGTTCTCAAAATTATTGAGTCGCACAAGCGCAATTCACAATGATTTTCGTAAACGTCATTTTCCAGTGGTTTCCGCTAACAATAAGCTCTGCTTCAGTACCAACTGTAGTTTTCTCTTTTGCATAAAATTACAGCGTACAGCCATTTGCAAAAAAAAAAATAAACGACAGGGCTTCGCGTAAGGCGTATTACAGTCACAGCGAAAGCTACATCAGCGACATTTCAGAGCCTTTTCTAAACACTCATTGAATATCTAATGCAAACACAATTGCGTGATACCCACTACGGTATTACTAATAAAAAAATGGTAGTAGAACAACATTCGCTAAGCTATTATGTGTCATTCTTCTCAGAAGTGTGGTATCCGTTAAACACTTGAAAGAAATTTTGCGCCAATTCTTCATGCAGTGGCTGACGACGATGAGGAATTATGTGTAAAGTGGGTATGCTAATTGGTGAACAGGAAGAAACTTCTGTAATAGGTACGAGCATTGAACGGTCCACTCGTTACGTTATTCGCATTGTGCGATGGCTGCAGTGGTTGTTCTTTCGCTCTTTGAAAACGCTTTATAAGTCGTATTAACGTGATTGCTCTCCCGACATCAAGCCTGCCTAAGGCAAGTTTGCCAACAAGTCTCAAGCACCGGCGTGGCTCAGTGGTAGAATATCGGACCGTCTCCTAGTGGACCCGGATTCAAGCCCCACTGGGTCATTGGCGCTAGGTTTTGTCTTTTTTTTCTCTCATTTGCTGCGATGTGGTTACGGACACCTGCGGCGGCGACGGCGGCGGACAACTACGGTGGCGCGTGACCCGAGTGGTGATCTCATAACAGCTTTCGCTGTAAAAACCGCCAGACCTCTGCAGAACGCGTAGCACTGTCATAGCGAAAGCTGGAAGAGTGGCCTTTCGGAGCTTTTTTACAGCGAAAGCTATTATGAGATCCCAAATCATGTCACGCTCAGTAGTCCGCCGCCTCCGCCGCTGCCGGCGTCCATAACCACATCGCGCGAAATTAGAAAAAAAAACCTAGCACCAAAGACACAGTGGCGCTTGAAACCCGGGTCTGCTGGGTGCCATCCCAGTATTCTAATACTGAGCTACGCTGGTGCCTGTGACTTGTTGGCAAACCCAGCACCAAAGACAGATTAGGGCTTCAACCCGGGTTCGCTGGGTGCCAGCCCAGTATTCTAAAGCTGAGCTACGCCGGTGCTTTTGACTTGTTGGTCAACTTGCCTTAGGCAGGCTTGATGTCGGGAAATCAATGGCGTTATTACGACTTTTAAAGCGTTTTAAAACAGCGAAAGAACAACCAGTTGTCGCACAATGCAAATACCGTATATAACGAGTGGGCCGCGTCCAATGCTCCAACCCACTACAAAAGCTTATATTGTTCCCCTATTAACTGTGGCGCCTTTCCACTTCAGCCACAATTCATCATCGTCGTCAGCCACTGCATGAACCATTGACACGAAATTCCTTGCGAGTGTTGAGCGGATACCACGCTTCTCAGAAGAATGACGAAAAATAGCATAGTACCCAGAGGTTTATTAATAATGCCCTAGTGGGTATCAAGCAAGCGTACTTGCAGTAGTTACCCAATGAGTGTTTTAAAAAGGCTCTGGAAGGTCACTATTCTAGCTTTCGTTGTGACTGTGCTGCGCCTTCCGCGTAGGCCTGGTGTTTTTTCTAACATTCTTTGGGTAGCTGCTGCAAGCTCACTTGCAGGGTACCCGCTACGCCACAAATAATGGTAACTTTTGTGTAGTAGGTAGACATTCTTGTTCTCGTTCACTTTTTTCTTGCGACTCATACCCACTGTGGGAGATGGGCCAGGTAATCGCTATGCCATTCTTTGTCATTTTTCGGAGAAGCGTCATAGCCGCTACACACTTGCACGAATTTCGTGCAACTTTTTTATTGTTCTTGTTCTTGTTGACCTTTTCTTGTGGCTCATTTTTTTATGCTCTGGTTGACGACGGTGAAGAATTATGCCCGAAATGGGTTGGTGCACTCGACGAACCATTCGTTACGTAGTTTGAATTGTGTGACACCTGGTTGTTCCTTTGTTCTTCTAAAACGCTTTATTATTCATGTTAACGCGATTTCTTTCCCGACACAAGCTTGCCTAAGGCTAGTTTGTCATGAAGTTCGAAGCAGTGGCGTGGCTATGTGGTTGAATGCTGGGCTGGCACGCTGGGGACCTGGGCTGGAATCTCAATGTGTTCGTGCATGGTGTCCCACTAACTTTTCTTATTTAGCACGACAGTGGTTACGTACAGATGTAGCGGCGAAGTAGAACGACGGCGCACTTTGCCCTTGTAATCTCATAAGATCTTTCGCTGTAATATCGATCCTACAGTCGGTTGCAGCCCAAGAAAAAAAAATCACCGCCCAAGCACTTCGTACAAATGGGTAACCGGTGAAAGCTGAAACATAATGCTCTGGTCTTTAACAGTGGGTTCAACCCGACGCTGCATTGAAGCCTTTCACAATTACTGGTTGCATGTTCGTGCTTCTTAATGAGGTTAGACACATGTTTGGCTTGGGTTTACCACAGTGTTTATTTCATATGTGGCACGTTGTGCCTCACGTGATCCCTGTCATAAAGGAGTGTAATGAGCGGGTAAATGCGTTTCGCGATGCGTTAATCACCGTTATTGTTACCGAACCGCAGGCCGTCACAGACGTCGCAGACGAAGCCAAAGTGGCGAATGTGCTCCCGCAATTGTCACATTGACGCCGTTGTGCCCGCGACACCGCTTGTTCAGCGCGGCGTTGTCGCAAACGTTTGACATCACGAGCTAACTCGGCGGCTTGGTTTGCAGGATTTGCCCACCATTTACGCTTGTACTCCTGTTCGAATTTTAGCGCGGCTTGGAAGGCTGTCGGATCATCGGTAAGCAGCTGCTGCCGGCACTCTGCCTCCCGGACCTGTTTTCGTTCCCGGGCTGCGCACCATGGGCCCAGCGAATGCTAGCTCTTTCACGTTTCCGTTGTCGGCGCTCTTGTCCGTGGCTTACCCGTGGGGAAGCTCTCAGTAGACACTGATGCGCGCATGCATGGTGCAATGGCAACGACGGGATTGACAACGTCACTCACAATGCAGCCAATTGCGCGCGTACTAGGGTACGACGCTGAGGACGACGTATTTAATAGCACAACCAATGGAGACAGCTGCTGACACCGATGCCGAAAGATTCTTTTGTGTCTCCTAGCCATATATAGCTATCGCTCTAAAATGTAAGCTCGTCCCCCCGTACTGCGGCGCGCCTGTCAATTCTTTGTGCCAGAGCCGTGCTTAGTAGTTTTCATTTTATGTAGTTGTCGCTTGCTAGTTTAAATACTACGCCTTTTCCAAATTAAAAGTTTGTCATTCCTTGTGTGAAATGTTGTATGAGCGGTGCTGAAAAATACCCCGAAGTTCTGGCTTTCGACCAAAAACTAGCGACACAAACTTGTACCATTACGGGAAATTCACCTACATGAAATACGTGATGGTTACTTGACGTCACGTAAACGAGCGATCGAAATTCGATCGAACATTTGTGAAAATTTTATTTGTGCGGGACAGAAACGTCTGGCGGAGCTTATAGATTCGTTTCTAGGTTCTAATAATGTATAGTGTCGCTACTTAAATCAAACTAGGGCTATATATTCTGCAAGTCACTGTATATCGTACATCTCGTCTAATTTCTCTTCAAGGCCCTGTCAGCGCCGAATTACAAGCTTAGCGAAGAGAAAGCCCAATCCATTGCGGATTGTGTTACTCCTCTCGTCACTTTTTGAACAAGGCCGAGCGTCAGGCATACGTATACCGTAGTCCTTCGTTTACTTTCACTATGCTCCTTAGAATTTTGTTATAGCTCGTGGCCCTCCTCGCGAGACGCTGAGAGGATTGATTCGGCTGCCGGTCGCAGGCAGTGACAAGGACTTGGAGACAATTGACGTAGCGCGTCCTTGGGTATGCGTTCGATTAGCAGAGGTGGCGTTGACGCTGCTGTACTTTATTCTGCTGCAATTAATTATTTTAACTCGATAACTGGCTTCAGACATGTATTAGAGATGCAGCAAGGTGTGCTGTTAAAATAAGTAAGCATAGCTCGCGATTTGCGCGTGTTAGTACGCAGCAATCGCATTGTCACGTTCAGTGGTATTTTTCACAAGTCGTCCACCACGAAACGAACGTTTTCAGAATTGCAGCAGAGGGTAATCAAGTAATGCTCAACTATGTGTGCATATGTTTTTCGTTCTTTTTTTTTTCTGAGAAGCGGATCATTTTTCGAACAAAACTTATAGAAAGAGAGACAAAGGGAAAAACAGAAGCAGACGAAAGGCAGTATTATTAACCAGACGAGATAAGACTGTGGTGTGGTGGTAAAGCATACTTCCATACGGATGGTGCAAGGATTTTACGGGAACTGCGCCCTTTTGTATGTATTTTTTAATGTCCGGTGGCATTGTTGTGCTATAAGTAAACCAAACGAGATTTTCCGGTTTGTTACCCTGGATTTCGGGGAAAGATGAGGTCTCAAAAACAGCAAGAAGAAAAAAATATATATATAAAAATATAAATTTTGAAACGAATGACAGAGAGGGCTTTCCTGTTAAAGGTGTCAGTACCCCAGTGCTTGCACGTCCTTCAGACAGAACAATAAGCTTTGACGGTGTTGTAAAAATATTTCACTACAGGGGCCAATCGTCAAACTTGTTGAGCATGATAAAGAACGCATTGTCTCCTTTTCACGCCGTACTCTGGGCACTGGCATACAACATGATGCGTTCTGGACTCACACTACCGTATATCTATAGGTTATATATTGAAGCAAGACACGATTGTAGGTTGTCAGGCTAATCAAAAAAGCGAAAAATAAACTGACCACGCGAAGAACAAAGCAGCTATCCATACTATATGGCACAAGAAAAATTTCATTTGCTCGCACCTCTCTCGAAGCTTCACTTTTTTTTTGCTCTCTTTTCAATATTTTTGTGGGCAGCTGAGCAATGCATAGAAGCAGGCACCTGGCGCTTTTTTTTTTTTTGCACCTCCGTTGAGCACCGAGGACACCGATAAAACTGCTTGTGATGTCTAATGAAAGAAAAGGACTAGCTCCCATATTGTGACAACATATTGTCACGACGTCAAAACAGAGGTCTTGCCGCAGAAATTGAGACACCAGAAGCAGGTAGGTTCTTTTAATAGAACGCGCAAGAGAGTTCTTCTTTTTCATCTATTTCATCGTACTTCATGGCACATGCACAACTGTCATTGTCTTTCTTTTTGACAAGCACGTGACATTTGCCTCCCCCCCCCCCCCCGAAAGAGGCATCGTCCCGATGCGCAACTTAGGCGCTCTACCAGGCGTATCAAGTGGTCGCGTCAACTGGATAAATACGGTTTCATACGCACGACGTGTACGACTTCGGGACATCATTCGCTAAGGGCTCAACAGAGCTCCACTTGTGATGTAAGCCGACTATATCACCTCAATTCCGGATCACTGTACACGATCGCAACTCTACGTGCAGCCGTGCAGTGCAGCTGCCAGTCAGTCTATGCCGAGAAGTGGGCGCCGAAGACTTGTGAGTGCAGCCTCGCTAGGAAGTTCTCGGATGTATCGCTGACGCGGCAAGGGCGATCGTTCTGCAATAAGCAGCAGCTGCAATATCGTGCCGTGCCCGAGACCTTCTTCGCGCAACCCTTGTCGCCGTCGCCTGGACCGCTGCCAGCCAATACTCCTTCGCTCGCTCTCTATACGTGCTTCGAGATGGCGTCGAATAAACGTGTCGATTACAATTTGTCACGGGACGTGGATCTGATAACCGAGATTCTCATTCCTTGAGTAAAAAAAATCCTTAATGAACTTAGAGACTCCCGTGTAGGGGCGCCAAAACGAAAACAGTTTAATGGCTTATTTAATCTTGGATGTCCCCCCGAATGCCGCTTTTAGCTATAGCGTTCTGTAACGAACGTGCGCAGCTACTCTGTCCAGTTTAATCATTAACGTATTCCCTGACATGGAAGCACTTACACAGAAAATCTTGTGCTTGCTTTAGAAGTGCCTGAAGATGTTCTTTATATACAAACGTATACGCTACACCGATTGCTTCTGCTGATGTTTTGCTCGACTTCTAGCGGACAGAGGCTGGCCATGCAAGCTGGCTTCAACTCTCGTTTCTTTTTTAAACAGTGATCATATGTTATTTATTTTACTTTGTTTTGTTTTTTACTGGAGGAAAGATCATCGTATACGGGCGGTTGCATACCTTATCTTCGCGAACGAATAGGTTAGCTTTTGTTTGCCTTATTTTTTTTCTATTACGCAGTGTGAAAGCCAGCTCAACATGAAGTGCCAAGCGTTTGTGCAACTGGCTAAAATCATTTGGCGTGTTTAACATCTGAACGCTCTCTCATAACATACAGTGTTCCAGTATCGTTATGCGTATATAATTAACAAAAATAGAGGTTCTCCAAAATATTTCACATAATTCGACTTGGAGTGCGTAGGGTACGTAGAATTTTTTAGGGGCGAAGCTCCTTATAGCGGCACCCGTTCGTCTCTCGTAGTCGTAGTGTGTAACCAGTCTTACATTTTGACCTCCAAGGTGTTGCCGGTGAGAAATTTCTCCTGTGCGTTGTTGAACAATAAGAAACTCGCAGCGTGCGCGTTACCTTAAAGCCGAATTCTCCTGTCTCTCATTCCCCCTTAGCAGCCATTGGCATGTACATTCAGCACTATCTGACAAGAAAGGGTTGCTACGTTATACTCGCTAGGCATAACAACCTCCTTTGTTTTAGAAAGGTTTAGCGAGCGTTGGGCCGCAGTCCCATGAATACAGTGAACTAGTATATACCATGAACTCGAGGTGGTTAAAGGCGGGAAGTAGACCCGAAGCGCAAGCCGCAAGAAAGTGTGCGTGTGCCACCTCTCGTTTAGTCCTTGGAATGTCCGCTGGATGGCGGTGCTTCTATATGAGGAATATATGATGAAAAGATGCGAGATGGTGGTAGTTGGAGTGTTGAATAGATGGACAAACGGACACACAGACAGATGCGTGGACGGACTCCAGGATGGCTGCACCGATGGATGGATGCATGGACGGACGCAGGGCTGGATGCATGGATGAACGCAGGGACGGGCGCGCGGATGGACGTGCGGACGCATGAACATACGCACGCACGGACGGGCGAATGGACGCACAGACGGTCACACACACGGACACACGGACGGACGGAAGAAAGAACGAATGGATGGACGGACGCTTTGCCCCACTCTCCATCATTCACTCCGTGGATATGCTGCCATTTTGTTGATGCTCTCACAAGTGATTTACAGCTTGCTGCTGCTCACGCATGCTTGTATTTTTATTCGCACACACAAAGTGTACCCGGAAGACACCGGCCTCGTGTGCGGGTATATGATTGATCTGGGATACGTAAGTGATTCTCGACACTTTTGCGGTGCGCACAGACGCCTGGGAGTTGTTCGATTTGCTATAACGGGGCTAATTTCACGCCAGCATGAGCAACTCGCGATGAAAGTGCACATTCGTTATTAGAGCGAGTGTGGACAATCTTGAGGTTCCTTTCGCGACGCGCGACACAGATCTCCGCAGTTACTGGAGCAGGTAACGAGAGGGGAACGGATTGTCACCGGGTCGGTCGTCAGCTGCACGGACGTCTTATGAATCTCGACTCACTCGCTCTCGGTTATAACCGACAGGTGCGACGAGAACTGCGCCCGGGAGACAAGAGCACAGCGGGACCATACAGAGCAAAACTGTCCGAGTAATCGTTTCACATTGCGTGGGCGCGCCCCAGAAGTGAATTTATCAAACGCATCCATTACGGTGCACCGCGAATTGCGCATTACTACGAAGTTCTCGAAATAACGTTCGTGAAAACCCGCAACCTTAATTGGATTGACCCTGGCTCGAATCGCAATGCCAGCGCCGCACGCAGAAACGGAGTGCCGGCTAAAATAGGTAAACGCGCGAAGAGAAAGATTCGAAATGAGTGAAAAGCAGCGATGTCGCCAACGTTCGCCAGTTTGGGATGTTTACAGTCGTACGCTGCTGGCTCAGTTCGACCGGGACTTTTACTTAATGCCACGCTCGAGGGGTGGCCGCGCCTCGTTCTTTATTCAAGGCTCATGGAAACACTGACCTTAATTGAGAATCGGGCCCTGCCACAGTGGACTCGTCTTTCAGTATGTGCACGTTCTTGCTGTTTTGTGGCTTTAATGACTTTGCATAAATTTTTGTCTTCTGTTCCTGTCCCGTCTCCGTTTCCCGCGTGCACCTTCACGTGCAAGAGTTTTCATCATCGTGGCTACGCCCCGTTCAATAGAAAGAAAGAAAGAAAGAAAGAAAGAAAGAAGGAAAGAAAAAAAAGTAAGTAAGTGAGTGAGTTGAGTGAGTGAGGTAAGTAAAGTAAAGTAAGTATGTTAAAGAAGTAAAGTTAAAGTAAGGTAAGTAAATAAGGTAAGTAAAGTAAGGTAAGTAAGTAAGTAAGTAAGTAAGAAGTCACGTAAGTCGTCCAGTCCAAGTCACGTCCCGTTCCCGTCGTCAGTACCACAACGTAAGTAGAGTCCAGTCCGTCGCGTCACGTCGTCCGTCAGTCGTCCGTCCGTCCGTAAAGCTCACTCGTCCGTCCGTCCGTCCGCCGTCCCGCCCGCCGTCCCGCCCGCCGTCCAGCCCGAACGTCCGCCCAGCCCGCCGCCAGCCAGACAAAACCGAAGCACGCAAGCAGAAGAAAGAAGAAAGAAAGAAAATTATGAGCTACGACGTTTGAAGAATGGGAGATGCATTTTCTTAGCCGAGATAAGGTGGCGGCAACGGCGGAGTCCATGCAGCACCCGTCAAAGAGCCCGCAGCGGCGTCGGCGGTGTAACTAATTTATGGTCGTTTGTCCGTGACTTTGATTTATCGGAAATGCATCTCTCTCACCCACCGAAGCGCCCGCGGCTGCGAAAACTTGCGCGGTACAGTGACGGCGTATAGCGGCCAGATTGATCTCGTCACTCTATGAGCTTCGATATAGCATTAGGCGATCGCGTCTGACCATTGTATGTACTTTGTCTTTGTTTAGAAGGTGAAACATTCTCTGATGTATGAACTGAGTTTGAACTCAGAAAACTTCTCTTTCGTAAGGAGCCCCTCAACCATTAACTGAGTCTGAAAGCCCCGCCACGGTGGTCTAGTGGCTAAGGTACTCGGCTGCTGACCCGGAGGTCGCGGGATCAAATCCCGGCTGTGGCGGCTGCATTTCCGATGGTGGCGGAAATGTTGTAGGCCCGTGTACTCACATTTGGGTGCATGTTAAAGAACCCCAAGTGGTCAAAATTTCTGGAGCCCTCCACTACGGCGTCTCTCATAATCATATGGTGGTTTTGGGACGTTAAACCCCACAAATCATAATTAAAAAAACTGAGTCTGAAAAAATATTTAAAAAAGACAGTATAATAGAAAGTCAATCGTATTGACTCACCTATACTATGCCAACACTGCGTATTTGTAGGCTGGATTCTTGATAGCCAGTGTGTAATTAATGTTGGCTGCACGCTCAATGCATATATGTTGGTTATGTGCGCTTACAGCAAAATAATAATTCACTTTTTACTTTCTAGTACACCTCTATATTAGTTCATAAAATGTATTCGAAGTTACTGATGCTCCACTTAAAAAACATTTCAGTAACTTTCATGTTAAACACATATCTTCAACTATAATTTCAACGTATGCATACGCGTCGGTAATAAAGTTTCACTAATCTTGTGTTTCTGTCAGTCTGTGCGCGTTTTAAAAATATATTTAATGCCCTTTTTTTAGCCTAATACGAACGATGCACAGTAAAAGTGGCCATAAATTGTATCTCTGGTCCCAGCACCTGTTCTCGATTGTAAAAAGCGTCCTTCGCGCTGGCAAGAAAGCTTTAATGTCAGCACCTCTATTCAAGCGAGACCTGTGTTCTGAAACCCGCTTGCTGCGAGCACGGTTTCGTGGCGCGATCGCTGGATTAGCTAATTACCGTTATGACGTAATTACTTTTTGCAACGAACAACGTAGTTGAAGGGTAATCTAAAACATGTTTTGTTGTTTCGAGCATTGCAGCATGTTCCGATTCGCCAGTGCCTTGCGATTCGAGTGAGGCGGTGGAACACGCCAGCAAGGGTTTCCAGAAAGAAAAAAAAAATCATTAAACAGACAAATAAAAAATAAATCACGGAGAAAACCCAGCATGCAGCTACTGGAAACGCACTAGTGCACTTTAATTGACGTTCACGTCGTGCGCGGTGGACCGTTTTTTCGGTCATCTGCGCCCGGCAGTGATATGCGCTTCCATATACCGTGAGCTAGTTTTAGCGGTCCGAGGTGACCCTATATACGTAGGAAGCTGGCTATAAGACGTGCTTGTTTCGTTCCAGCGTGTACAAACGTTGTGGTTTGCTCAGTAAGTGGCCGGGTTTTAAGTGGGACTTTCGTGTGTGCTCACGCATGTAGCTGCCGGTCTGTCGTTCAGACGAAGTCCAGAAAGAAACCTCGCTGCTTGCAAATGTGTCCGCGTTGTTTTTAAGTGTCCTGTTTCGTCCCCGACAAGGAAAAGGACTAATTAACAATGACCAGAAAGGGTACTTATTATTTTTAAATGATATTTTATAGTTGTTCTGCCATCTAAATTCGGTTACCTTGGAGAGGATGATATTGTTTACCTCCCAAAATAAAGCAGTGTCATATAAATTACTCAACAATGTTATCTTAGTGCGTTTTATTGTTCGCTATGGAACAAACATTTCACTTTGGGTTATTGAGGCCGAGTCTGATGAAGTTATATTTAGCACGCCCTGTTTTTTTTTTCTAATGTGCCACCAGTGTTCCCAGTGCGCGGCACACACTGTACAGCATGACCAGTGCCTCCCAGCGCGCTGTAAGATACTAGAGCGTTGCAGTACAGTGTGGTCCAGTGTCTCCTGTTTGCTTTGTAATACAATGGGACACACTGTGCATCGTTTTCGCTGTCACTCAGCGGAACGGTGTTTTTTTTTTCTTTTTCGATAGGAGATAAGATATTTCGTTTCTCGCACCACTTCTACCAATCCTCTAAGCCTTAACCATTGACGAAAGCATATGCCAAGCAAGAAGTTCTCTTACGAGCACATGCTGTCCTACGGGCATTCTGTGAATACACACTGCTCGTTGCGACATTTACACTTGCAGCAGTTATTCAACGCAGACTCCATTCAATTGGGGTACTCGAAAGGTTCTTATATATTGTTTGCAAAAAGCAGTCAGCCAACGAGAAATTGGTATTACGAACGCAGAGCTGTCGATGACTTTAACCCTTGCATGGTAGGTATGTGTGTACGGGTAGCTGGAATGCAGCCCTGCAAAGGCATCTATAGCCTCGCCGCATACGTTAACCAGTGCGTTTGCGAGGGAAATGGGTATCTCATCTGCATGTTCGAAGTTCTGTCTGTGTTACGTTTTGTAGCGCTTTATTGAAACCAGGAGGATGGAGAAAGAATGCATTAAGATAACGTCGTTATATAGTTTATGTGGCAGTGCTATATTTTGGGGGAATAAGCAAATTCGAGTAACGCGAAACCAAGTCTTAATCGATGCATGCGTATACGCTTACGAAGGCAGTCTTTGGCGCTCGTTCGGCCTTTGCGCTCATTTTCCGGCTGAAGCTGCGTGACGCTTCAAGGTCAAGCGCCCCTGAGGGATGCGGTGACGAGACCGCCGCCGCTCGTTAAGGAGAGAGACGGGAGGGCAGTCCGTTGGTCAAACGGAAACGCGACGCTCCTCCGGTGACGGGCAGTGCGGTCAAGCGTGCCGCGATGCTCCTGCGTGGTGGGCCATCGCAGCCACGCTGCATGTTCACCGCGTGCCGCCCGTTCTCTACGGGGAAACACTCCTTTCCGCGTCTGCTTAGACAAGGGCTTCGTCTACGAGTGGCCCTTTGTAATAAACGTTAAGGTCGATGGAAATGCACGGTAATTCAAAATGCACGCGGGATTGTTCCGCACTTTTGCTCACTGCCTTCGTGGGAGAAGCTTCGAGAGTGGCCACGAAGTTCGCATAACGTCTCTCTCTTTCAATCATTATTTACCTCTCTCTTCTGGAAACTTTTAATCCCATTCCCCATCCCTATACAGGGTAGAACGCCAATGCTACATAGCCGCCGGCAAAAATCTGTTGTTGTTTTTTTTTTCAATACAGTCTCTCTCTATGTTATGGTTGACCGTCTGAAGTTTCATCACTGTATTGTACAAACTTCCGAGCTATATCTCGCCTGGAATCAATTACGCTCAAATGTAAACACCATAGTTGTTCACAGAATACGGATTTCAAGTGCTGAGAAAAAGGTCGCACGTTTGATCTCATGCCAAAGGTGGCCACATTTTGAATTCCAGAAAGTTTGAGAACACTCGTGCTTGCGTCAACATGGCGTGTCCACGGTATCATTGAAGTGCACCTTGATGAAACAATTGCAACTGGTTGAAATTAAGTAGTTAGTCACAATCCAGCGTTGAGCTTCCATATATTAAACCCCATAATCTAAATTTCATTCTCGAAGGTGTTGTGCATTGCTGCTGGCCTGTGTACGTTCCGTGGAACACCACAAAGAAGTTTTCAATTCAATTCTTGGTCTTCACGTGCCAAAGCCACGATAATATTATCACACACATTTAAATGGGGATTTCGCACTGATTTTTGAACTCCCTGCACCATGCAACGGTCCACATCGATTGTACAGTTGCCAGTGTCCTCGGCTGTTGACCGGAAGGTCACGGGTTCGATCCCAACCACAGCGGTCGCCTTTAGACGGAAGCCAAACGCTTGAGGCCCCTAGGCTGTCTGTTGTAATTGCAGTTAAAGAATTAACGCCCAATAATCGAAATTTCCGGAGCCCTCAACTGTGGCGTACCTCATTATCACGCTGTCTTTCTGGCCCCTGGAAGTCTAGATATTATTTCTACATTTTCTTCCTCTCTGTGGTTGCCATAAATTCCAACACTGTAAAACAGCCGCAGCATTTGAAAAGCTTTTTCTCGTCTGTGTGAGTGATTCTTGAAGGAAATGAAAAAGGCTCCCAATTTCTGTCTGCCTCGTGAGTGACACGGTGCAGTGCCTTGTAGGGAATGAGATAAGGGGATAAATGGAATATAAACATAAATATAAGTTGCCTATCTCGACAAAGAGGAAGATATAGAAGACGAAGCACTCGTCGCATGGCCAATCCCCCAGAGTGGGTACGAGCCATGGATTAGAGGATACAAACAAACAAACAAACAAATACGAGTGAAGAAATAGGAGACAAAACAGAGGAAAGATTTGGGACACCAAAAGAAGGAGTCCGAGGGCGGGGCACTACTAGTCCAGAGCTACACGGCGTCAGAATACCGTGGACGGCGGGCCGATCGACGAGAGCTGCGCAGGCGTCGAAGATCGCAGGTGGCACAACCGTTCAGCACGGAATCCAGCGAGCGAGTTCCCAATTTCGTCGTCTCAACAATAATAGTGATTTATTCCGCATGCATTATCTCACTTTGGCGCCACGCGTTCAGTATTATCGGGTGATGAATGGCGCGCGCGCGCTACCAGCTTCACAAAGAGTTTTTTTATATATAAAATAGGGGACAAAAAAAGAACACAATCGACGCAGGCAACAACTATTGTATCCTGTCGAAATAGATGACAAAACTGTGCAAGCTTTTTGTATTGTGCAAGTTGAAGTGACGCAACTGCGGCCGCAAAAGCTACAACCCAAAATTTTATGTCAATAATATTTTTTTGTAACGAAAATTTGTATTAGAAAGTCGAAGCCATGAAAAAAGACGAGTTCACTTGTCGAAACGTAGGCTTCGGCACTCACACACTGTTTATGAGTTTCTCATATTACATTAATAATTGCCCCCCCCCCCTTCCAAAAAAAAAACTTTTGCTATTAAGATACGGTAACTTAGCATATCCCGCACCAACAACTATGCAATCTCTCACCGTATACACTATAATACACTCTCACAAAGAAGTGATAGAACAGACGAAAAAAAAATAATGTACACGTTCAATCAGGTCACGCCTAAATGAAGATCCCGAACCCTAAAACAAAACGTCACACACCTGGCTCAGTGCCAACAGAGTAAATTTTTAATCTGTAGAGATTTTGCTACAACTGCGTTTATGTGGGTTTCCAAGGAAAAAAAAACAACATATATATGCTGATTGCAACATTTATATGCGACTAATACGTTCGCGATACTTCCACAGTACAAGTAAACTTGAATAAATATCCAGACTATCCGCTTTCTGTTTAGTTGATCACGTATGCAAATCATGCACGTGTTTTTTTTTATATTGCTGTGGGGCTTCAACTACATGACACTTCCATCTATCGTCTTACGTACTGTGAGTGGGCTGAATTTATTTTTTTCTCACGCTTGCCGAGTATGAAAGACAATAACAGCGTAAGTGCGTTTCGACATTTAGCAGGGTTTCCTATAGCAGCGGATTACCTTTGTGTGGCCTAGTACAACATTAAATGTCACGACAGTGCAAGTACTCCACCCATGGTATGCATCATGACGCTTTCACTGCATGACACTTCGTGTAAATTGCGACGAGCTGCCAGGAGAGACGGAATCGAGAACAGTGGCAAAATGAATACCAGACTATAGCGATGGATCTTCCCCGCGTTTAAAAATGGCACACACTTAAACTCGCGCACATGCAACTAAAAGACATTTTCACTCACCACAAGGACGAATGTTCCCAGGAGTTCAGCGATCACTTCGCGCACGAGGGCGTTCTTGATCTTCACACTGTCCAACATCGTGTGTAGTCGCGCACTTCACAAATGCAGGGTAACCCGTTTGCAGCAGGCCGGGAAATTTGCCAAAAAAGAAGTATCGCGATACTAAGGAACTGTCGTTCTCCTGTGCGTGTTAGGAGAGATGTTTCCAGGCACGGCGACCGAAGTAGCGGCCCCTCCTCTCTCTTACACCTTGAAGCGCGAACAAAATTAATGCGACGTTCTTCGTCGTTGCGGACACGAGGAGAGCAAAACGAGAAAGAAAGACAAAAACAAATAAGATGTAGGTGAGATAACGAAGACTGACACTGTCGCCGCCTGAACGCGACGTGAGATCCTCTAGAGCTACGCGAGAGGTGTAATCTAGATTTGCCGGCGTCGTCTGCAAGTGGTTTCGTTTTTGTATCGCAGAACGGCCGCCAGTCAAGAGCCCGTGAGAGAGGAGGATTCGCTCGCGCTGATTGGTTCGCGGGGTAATTACGTCACTGGGCGACGTAACGGTACAAGCGCGACGCGCCTGTGCGCGCTCCGGTTGCCTTTTCTTTCAGACACAGCTGCACTGCGATGTTGCGCGGCGACGCTGAATGCGTCGAGCCGTGTTCGGCGGTGAAGGTACCTTGGCAGGAGAACCAGCTCGGCTCCCGAGGCAGTAAGATTGCCAATTAATGATGTTCTTGCGGCGCGCCCTGTAATTATCGTAATTTAAGTGGTGTGGCTCACCTTGATTTACATTTTATTAAGTGCGGAGTACAAATTAAAGCTCATCTTGCAAAATACTTCGCAGATTAAGTCATCGAACTAGTTTTATACGCGGCTTAAAAGGAACGTGTATTTTACATGCCCACTTTGACATGACAATATTATCAAGTGGAACAAATTGTCTCTACTGTCCCAAAGCAAATTCAAAAGTATTTTTTATTCGTTACTTATCTTTATAATTGGTTGAACAGTTTCACTGACAATACACGAAGTATCAAGATTCACCTTAAAAACAATTATAACGTGAAAGACATCTGTAAATAAGGGTTCTCTCTAAATATAAGTCCACTATAATCGGCTGCAATATTTAAGAACAATTCTGCCGTAATAACACGGGCTTTCGTTCATAAAATCCCTAGGCTGATGACACGCTGCTTTCGATAATAGTACGCGAACGCTGTAATTGGTTACAAACAAAAGATAATCGGACTTGTATTTTTTGACCCGCCGATATAAATTGCTGGCTACGCTTCTGGCGGCCAGTCATCTGCGAAGATTCCTTATCAAAGACAACACTCTTTTAATGCAGCCCAACATCTGATAACAGTTGTCTGCTTCGTTTCGTAGCCCGTAGTTTCACGTACAATCAGGTTGTTGGCGTCACTTCAACGTATCCAAGTGCGCATACAGCTCTTCAGATAACTCTGAGGACTTTTGATGACGATGTACGTCTAGAATTCGGTGGTTTTCTTTATCTTTACGCACTCCACTCGTTCGGCTGCAGTTGAGATTTTGAATTGCGACAGCTTCAAGTAACTCGATTTTTCTGGTCCATGTCGTTGGACCTGCTTGACCCAGGATAAGATAACGCACGACAATAGTAAAGGAGGTATGCGGCGTAGACTTGGATTCGGGCTCTAGAAGGACCGATAAGTTGTGCATGCTGCATGCTAGTTTTACGATAACGTAAAAGCTCCTGCCCTACTTAGACAGGGCATTCCAAACATAACACATAAACTGCTTTGCTACTGTCTACATTAGAGGTGACGAGCAGGATGTGCTGCTTGTTTTCACACGCCTGCTCTTCTTTTCCCTCCTTTACCATATTTATTTCCCTTTTTCCTCCCCTTATTCTATAATAGCAAACCGGATGCTAGAGTACTGGTTCAGCTTCTGCCTTACCCTCATTTTCATCCCAATCTCTTTCTACATTGAAGAAAAAACTTTTGCTTATCGCTTGTCATGGGTCATCAACAACTTACAAATATTTCGTATGGTACGTGTAGTTAAGGTGGGTTTATAAACGCAACTGCTTCTTTCTCTCATTTCTGAAAGTACAGTGCACAAAAGGCACGGATGAGACAGCAGACAACACAAGTGTTTTGGCATCTACAAACTTGTCAGTGTATAATTGAAGTTTTTGCGCACACACACAAGGACACAGAAGAAGGGAACACAAGGACCAGCGCAGTACCAACTAGCCCGTCTTTCCGTATTATTGTCAGTGTATTTCACGCTGCCTTCAGTAGAGCAACAGAAGAAGATCGAAATTACGAAAACTTGTTCATCCATCTTTGCAATGATCAACGGCACCACAAGTGATTGTTGCATGCGTGACAACATGATTAGAGCCAAATCTTTGCCATTGTCGATTTTTCAGCGCTCCAACCGTTGTCTGAACTAAAAGTTATGGCTGCCTAGAACGCGCTTCTTGGCCCAACACAAAAAGAGAAGTAAACAAAAAAGCGATGACAATGACGTTAACCATAAAAATTTTGTTTGGCTGCCATAATCAAACAGGGGGGAATATGGACATAAAAGAATCTGTGCATGTAAACGGACCGCACCACTCTGAATGAAGCCAATCGTCTTTAAAGAAGTACGATGATCGATGGTCTTCTAGTAGCGTCTGTCAGTACAGTAGACAATCCACCAAGCCAAGACAGTGGCTGGCATTGGACTGAGACGATTGTCTCTCTATATCTAATCTAGAACACAGTGGCACAATAGGTTTTCGATGTTCTTCGCTTAACCCGCGAATACGTCGCATGCAACACATTCAGTAATTCCAAATTAGCGTTTCTAAGGGGATCGCATGAGGGACCCGTTTTCAGCGAATCATTTTTTTTGCGATTCGATCGCAGAAAACAATCATCATCATAAGCGGCTGTGCGCCGTAGACAGTGGATCAATTTTTCTACTCACCACTGGTCCACTAGAAGTGGAGAAGGCAACAGTTAGCACAAGAAATGGCTGCGAAGCAACGGTGACGAGTCAGTGACACCGAGTACGTACTACGACAGTACGTACTAGGGAACGGGAAAGTACGTACTAGGGAAAAAGTACGTTCTAGGGAACGTACTAGAACGGGAAAGAGTACGTACTAGGGAACGGGAAAGGCAACGTCGGCTGAGCGACGGCCCCGAGGCGATGGAAGCCCTACGCCAACGAAGACGTTCCCGTAGATCTGTGAGAGGTGCCAATGCCTGGAGTCAGTGTGAGGTTTCGTCGCTAGATCTATGTATACTACATGGCAGTGAGAACGGACGGCAAGCAGATGGGGACAAGCGCGGACTGTAAACTGATGGTTCATTTCGGACACACCACATATATAT
This sequence comes from Rhipicephalus annulatus, assembly GCA_013436015.1. Classification (NCBI taxonomy): domain Eukaryota; kingdom Metazoa; phylum Arthropoda; class Arachnida; order Ixodida; family Ixodidae; genus Rhipicephalus; species Rhipicephalus annulatus. Next base: position 35,211 of record WOVY01006289.1, on the reverse strand, counting down.
CCCTGAAACAGGAAATGTACAAAAGTAAAGGTTCGTTGTTAACTTCTTTTTTTTTTTCTTAAACCACCCCTTTTTTTCACCTATCGCCTTGTGGGAAGTTCACGTGCCCCGTAACGCCCTCAGGGAAAAAATAACAAAACAACAACAACAGAAGTGTTCCACAGTAACCTCCTGGGCTTCGTGTGGCGCTGACTAGCAATACTAGCTACTGAACACACTTAAATACTCTACAAAAAACAAATAACGATGTAGTGCCCTCTGTTGCAGCTTAAACGCATTGGAGCAACGAACGAGTAATTCGAAGGTTGTGGGTACGGTTCCCACCGACGGAAAAGTAATATTTTGTCAATTTTATGTGTTTTTTTATTTCAAGTGATAATCATAACAATGCAGTTGAGAAACCACGAATAATGCCCCATATGTTTTCCTTGGCTTGGTTGTTGACTTGGCTTGGTTTTGCATAAATGAGCGTTTAGTAAGGTTCAGTAAAGGTGACTACTAACTATATTATCGCCTTCACTCTCGACATCATCAACACATTCTCTCTACTTTCTTTACGACCACCTTTCCTGACCTAGCACTTAGTAGCAGGCCAGAAAATTGATTCAGGCCAACCTCTCAGTCTCATAAAAAAACCCATCTCTTTCACACCCAGAACTGACGCAAAAACGATACCTCGCGTTGATGCAGCCGGCGGGGAAGTTGGACTTACAGCAAAGAGTTGAGTTCTTTTTGAGAAACACGAGAGGCAGAGGGGAAATCAAGGGAACATAAACAAGATAAGTACAACAAATATTCGGTTTGCTGCCCTTAACTTTGGGGCTAAAAATGTATATAAAATATCAAGGGATCTAGATTGAAATGTCACAAGAAAGTGTGTACACGACTCCATACATTGACACTACGTGTAAGGCTAAGCTGTCGAAAGATAAATAAAAGCAATAGGTCCATTCACTGAGAACTTAAAGTTCTAAGCCCGTTACTGAAATTGTCTTAAGACTTGTGGGTTGTTCGACAGGCGGTGATATTTATTTTTGCTTGATAACACTGGTTTGCGTTATAGCATGTGCACTAGATCTGTCCTTTTTCATGCGTTCCCTAGCTCCCTATGTAGCGTTTTTGCTTCATTTGCCCCTATTTTTTGTAATTTCTCTCTCTCTCCCTCTCTCTCTTCGCAACATTTCTTTTTAAAATCTTTTATTCACCTCACCCCTTTCCCCAGCTCAGGGTAGCCAGCCGGTCTAAGAACTGGCTAACTTTCCCGTCTTTCCGCTTAAGCTTTCTTCCTCCTCCTCCTCCTTGGCCCTATTCAAAGCAAAGTGCAGCCAGCCGGGGGCAGGCTATCATCGAGGCTACCTTACTGAGTGGCTACGCATCAATGAGCACCATCGGTGGATACGTGGATGAGTCACCTCCCTCTTCCTCTCTTTAATTTTTCTTTATCCCCCCCCCCCCTCTCGTGTAGTTTAGAGCCGATATGGTGTCACCACCAGTAACATTCCTTTGTTTATACGCATCTCTCTTGACCAAGTAGCCCTACCCGGCAACGTACGTTTATCGTGTGCCGAGACACATTGAACAGCGATTTTCTGACGTATTTCGTGTCCTCGCGATTTCATAGCGGCCTTGAGGGCTGTTATCCCACCCTTATCCGAGTGACGCTCCCAGTACGACAAGTGGCGTTCCTTCGTCTATGTTGACTAAAGATAGAGACAAAAAACGTTGCGAAAGATAAAGCGCCTCCTTGAGAGTGCGTCTCCAAGTGCCCGGTGCTCTCCGCAACATTTTGTGTGAACTACCTGCTCGTAAAAACAGTAGCGCACATTCACGCAAGGCTATTCCAAACTTTTTATCGCGGCGAATTATCTGCAGATGTGCAACTACACCTTGCGTCATCCGTAGGTTCCCCTCGCACCTAATGCAATGTTCTCGGAACGGAGCGAGCAAGCAACGTTCTTGGCAACAACGACGCCACCACTGTTGCCGATTTAACTGAAGGTTAAACCTGGGAGCCTCTCGGCTTTTATTGGAATAGAAACATGATGTGGACACTCCTTATGGAACCCATAGAGAAACTTGACCTGAAGTCCCCTCGCGCCTTTATGCGATGAGTTAAGATCACACGTCCAAACTTTAGTCATCCAATAAATTACGCGCGTGCTATATTACTGTCTGTCACCCGTGTTCAGTTTTGTAACATCCGTTCACATTAAGGCTAATTTGTACTTAGCTCGCTGTATTACTTGGTCTGCAAATGCTGGGAAAGCCTCAACATACCCTACCGCGAGGCGATGAAGAACCTGCATCAGCAAGAGCGTTCTTACGTTACTACATTTGGTAAGAGGAGATTCCAGCCAGTCCCGAATCCACACGTAGCCCTAAACTTTAAAACGGTGCTATACAGACATGAGTATAGAAGGACACCAGGCTGTTAAACCATGTTTGTCTGTTTTTATTCTACTGTTCTTCAACAAGTATACTCAATGTCCAACTCAATCGGCAGGCCACTGAGCTTACGCACCATAGAGAAGAGGGCTTGTTGGCTTTATATGTTTGCCTTGTTGTTGTTGTTGTTGTTGTTGTTGTTGTTGTTGTTGTTGTTGTTGTTGTTGAATATCACGCACTCAAGATAAACAATAATAAATGTGCCGCTGATACTTTTTGTTCTTTTACTCTTCTTAATTTTTTAATGTTCGTGCATATCTTGTATATTAACACTATGATATTGGGATAGCCGGCTCTAACTAACGTAGTCTACCTTCCTATATATTTTGCATGTAGAAAAAATAGATAACTCATACTTGCTGACTGTGGCAAGTATACGCCACTGTCATGGTTGTAGAAAACGCTAAGGTAAAAAATAGATGTGTTATACCCAAGGTTACCAAGTGTAATCAAATGTGCCATGGTCTACACGCAGCATGTGTGCCCCTAATTCCCGATGCTCAAAACTATGAACTTTGCGTCAATCCAGACAACAAAATTATTAATTTCAATACAAATATAAACAATAGAACCTCTTAAAATCGGATTCAGGTCTTGGAGAGTAAAATATGGGTAAAAATACCTAAAAGGCACAAAGCACACAAATGTGACTGAGGTTCATTGTGACAGATACTCATGCTGTCTGCGGCAGAGAGTATCTTCCATTCGCTACACCACATAGCAACATTGCGACCCCGCTTGCTCCCTCTCTGCTTCTCCATCCTTTCGTGTCGCATCGAGAGTCCAAGAAACGCGCGAGTTTCGACACGGGTGTCCAAAGCGAAGAAAATAAAATAGCCGGGTTGTTGCGACGCAGATGAAGCCTGTTCCGCGAAAACTTTCTCGGACACGGCACGGAGCCAGCGGGGCCGCGCAATGCCGTGAAGCGAACTTCGAAGCGGCCCAGAGAGAAGCCATGCTTCGACCATGAAGCGGCGCTCTTTCTGCCCGCCGAGGGAAGCGCGGTTTCAAAACCAGGCAGTGCAACGTGGAAAGCGAACGAGGATATGGGGGGATTATCGGATGCTTCGGAGATGCCCTGTAATGCCGTTAGTCTAACCACGTTAGACATCTAGGCAGGACAAAGGGAAAGAAAAATGTAAACACGGCTTGTTCGTACTTCAGCCATACGACATAATGGCCGCATAAAAAAATTGCATGAGCCAACAGACGGGCCTGAGCAGGGGAATTGGTACATTTGGTCTATGCCGCTCCTGGTGTTACAAGTAATCGTAAACGACACGCTATAGTGATCTCCGAAACGCAAATTCTCGCTCATCGAACAGCATCAGTATTCATCACACCTGGCTACGCCGCGGTGGTCTAGTGGCTAAGGTACACGGCTTCTGACCCACAGGTCGCGGGTTTGAATCCCGGCTGCGGCGGCTGCATTTCCGATGGAGGTGGAAATGTTGTAGGCCCGTGTGCTCAGATTTGGGTGCACGTTAAAGAACACCATTGAAAAAAAAAATTCCTCCCTATGGAAAGAAAAATGGTAGGTGTAACCTTAAGAGACAAGAAGAAAGCAGAGTGGATTAAGCGACAAACGGGGATTAAGGATATCATAGTTGAAATAAAGAAGAGGAAATGGACATGGGCCGGGCATGTAGCGCGTAGACAAGATAACTGCTGGTCATGATGATGATGATGAAAGAACCCCAGGTGGTCGAAATTTCCGGAGCCCTCCACTACGGCGTCTCTCATAATCAAATGGTGGTTTTGGGACGTTAAACCCCACATATCTATCTATTCGTCACACCTGTTTGTTTTCTATTGCAAATGTTCGTTTTTCATCCGAAGATACAGTAATAGTTCTTGCGCATTCTAAATGGGCCTTTTTTTGTGGTTGCTCTAATGATATTCTATAAGGCTTGACGAATCGAATGGCAATTTAATTGAATCGGGCTTCGCATTGATTCCAAACCGGATATCTCCCAATACTCGAAATTTTGCTGTTTATTTGTGTAAAATAAGCTATGTACAAGTCACGATGAGAAAGAAACATTTTGTTTTCTTAATGGCTATGGAAAACGTCGAGGTTTCGCCAACGGTAAGCCTTCTCAGACAGTCAGCTAATTCATCAGGGTGAGCCAACCGACTGCGCTGACCAATGAAAGAACGCATAAACGTACCGAATCTGCATTGCGAGTGTCTGAGGCAAAACAATGCACTGTACGATAAAGGGGCCATCAACTCACGTTTCATGTTTGTCAGAACTGATTTCTTTCATCGTTCGTTCATGTATCTCTCCGTCCATCATTTCTTTCTTAGTCCATTTCATTGTTCTGTATACAATCCCGTGCGACGGTGGTATACCGCCAGCTCAGCTACGTTGCTAGACGTTTACGGAGCTGATAGCAAACATTTCTGTGACACGGACGCGGGCGCGTGGATGCGTGCGTGAACGTTGACATGAATGCCACAGTACGCGGTAATACTTTCCAACTTCGCACTGTTTCTTCTGCCAATCTTTGAAAATGTCATAATGCGCGCAAGCCTTATTATAAAAGTCAATCTGACGGAGATTGTTTCCACCGACCTTTATATATATATATATATATATATATATATATATATATATATATATATATATATATATATATATATATATATATATATATATATATATATATATATATATATGCAAGCGAAAAAGCATGACTAACGATGAAAAACTTTTATTATTCACATACGTTTCGGCTGGCCCACCAACCGAAACGTATGTGAATAATAAAAGTGTTTCCTCGTTAGTCGTGCTTTTTCGCTTCCGTTTCTACTTCGGAGCCAGTGCGCTTTCTTCCTCGCAACGTCTATATATATATATATATATATATATATATATATATATATATATATATATATATATATATATATATATATATATATATATATATATATATACCCCCGCGTTTACGACGATGCATACGCAGATACTTCTGAGTACTTTTTTTAAAAGAGTGACATCGTTTTAAAGGTCAGGTGCACTGACGGTCACACTATAACCGAGACATTTGAAAATTGTTCGGTGTACTGGCGATTGTCATTGTAAAAGCGCTCTTTACAGAGACGTTCCACCGTATGCGCGAATCATGGCGTTTCGATTTGGTCTTCACCGTACGTTATAACATAGGTAAAGTGGAAGACAACATTATCACGAAAAGAGTTCATGCGCTTTAATAGTTTTAAACAGAGAAATTTTAGGTAATTATGATGCTGTGCTTATCTTTTGTGAAAGAGTTTGGCCAATGGCTCAGGGCGAATAAAGCCTGAGAATTTTGTCTTGTTCATAATTTAGATAACATAATATCTATCACTTCATATAACCACTCTGAATTCAGATAGATACGGCTTTTCAAGCTGTTAGATTTGCATGTGGTCTTCTCGTCATATTCAGGCGACGCCGATGGAGTCGCTGTTGTACACCCTTAATGGTGGTCTAGCTGTGTGCTTTACTTTGTACTCGAAGGTCGCAGGATCGAATCCCGACCATGGCAGCCGCATTTCAATGAAGGCCAAACGCTTAAGGCTTATATAGGCTAAGATTAGGGTGCACGTTAAAGAACTCCAGATGGTCAAAGTTTCTGAAGTCCTCCGCTACGGCGTCTCTAATAATCATATTGAGGTTTTGGGACGTATAGCTCTATATGTTATTATTAACGTAACTAGAGAATTTAAATAGTTTGCCTTTTTTTTTGTACAAGTTCAGTGAGTTCCCATCAGTCCGACCCATGGACGACGGTTGTGGAAGACGCCATGTATCGCTCCGGAGCTTCGCTCTCAGCTGCCCGAACACGCAGCGTTATCTCTATCAACGCAGGATGCCGAGATAAGCATAAGCTCGGCTCCTTAGGTGCGATTATCATGAAAACGAGATCATGTCAAGCACTCCGAATACGACTTCGCGTTCATCACGTGTGTTGGAGTGCGTCAAACGCCTCTTCGTACCGCTCGATGTTCTTTGAGAAGGAATTTCGTGGTGTTCTTAACTCTACAAGCGTGCCGATCTTGTAACCGTATTGAGTCATCACCACTGTATACGCATAAACAATTTATATTACAGCGATAGCTGCAATCACAACAAGGACTGCATGCGCCGTTGTTGTCCGTCGTCGCCGCCGGTGTCCGTATCCACTATCGCATGAAATATGAAAAAAACGAAATAAAAACACTAAGAACACAGTAGGATTCGGACCCGGATCCCCTGCGTGCCAGCCCAGTATTCTACCGCAGAACCGCGCAGGTGCCTGAAAGTCTGTTGCAAATTTGCCTTAGGCAGGCTTCACGTCGGGAACGGAATCGCGTTATAATGAGTAATAAAACGTTTTAGCACAGCAAAGGAACAACGAGGCGTCACACAACGCAAACTGCGTAACGAGTAGGTAGTTCAATTCTTCAACCCATAACAGAAGCTTGTGTTTGTTCATCTATTAACTGTGGGGCATACCCACTTCAGGCATAATCCATCGTCGTCAGCCACTGCGTGAAGAGAGAGAGAGAGAGAAACGAGAAAAAAGGAAGGCAGGGAGGTTAATCAGATGCTAGTATCCGGTATGCTACCCTAGACTGGGGTTGGGGAATAGGGGTTTGAAAGAGAAAGGGAGAGTTAAAAAAAACTTGCTCAGAAGTCCTTGCAACTGTGCAGTGGATACCGCACCTTTCTCCGAGGAATGACAAAGGACATCACAGTGAATGCCAGCTTACTACACAACAGTTCTTATTATTTATGGCGTCATGTGTATCTTGCAAGTGTGGTTGTTGCAGTTACCGAAAAAGGGCTTAGAAAAGGGTCTAAAAGGCCGCTGTTCCAGCCCTCGCAGTGAGTGTTCTGCGCAGTACGCGCAGTACTTGTGGTTTTTATTTGTATTATCTTTATAGAACTTATGCACAGTTCATATTCATAACCTCAAGATTATATTATTATTATTATTATTATTATTATTATTATTATTATTATTATTATTATTATTATTATTATTATTATTATTATTATTATTATTATTATTATTATTATGCTGAAGCCGATTGTAAAGCTTTCTTTTTTGTCTCACTTAGGTTTTATAACATGACCACAACGGAAGAAAGGTCAAGTCCGAAGGAGCTTCGCCCCTAAATAGTGTGAAACACGGGAGAGAAACTGCTGTATTCGTAGTGAAAATTTGATCACTTCATACATATTGCTTACATAATGCATTATACATACAGAAAAAAAATACACAATTCACACACAATACTGATACGATAATAGAAATCTATCCTTGCTGTAACGGACGGCCTTGGTGAGACTGTGATGTTGTAGGCCCGTGTGCTCAGATTTGGGTGCACGTTAAAGAACCCCAGGTGGTCTAAATTTCCGGAGCCCTCCACTAAGGCGTCTCTCATAATCATATGGTGGTTTTGGGACGTTAAACCCCACATATCAATTGGTGAGACTGTGAGACTGCAATTAGTAGATGATATAAAGTGTCAGAGTTGCACAATGAAGCTATGTTGTCTGGCAGGTTATTCCATTATCTAATGGCGACTGTGAGTGATAGGGTGCTTTGCCGTAGTGTCAAAAGCCGGGAACCAAAAGCTCTAAGCTTTTCTACATCGGTAAATGTGACGAACGATCTTAACCAGGCTGACGTGTCACTTGATCAACATAGAGATCTTTAATGCGGCGATCATAACTCATGAACAGATAATGGAACATGGCACGTTAGTTCATCTCTCCCTCGATGGGATGCGACACGAAGCGCGAGTGACGATGTATCTGTCTGCGTCTTCCTCTTGTCTGACACAGTTGGTGCCAACGACCTGCATAGGGCAAGCTATAGGCACCTGCGTCAATGTCTGCGTTTCGGAGATGCCAGCGAGTGCACTTTTGTCGTTCAAGCGAGACGTACAAGACTGCAAGAAAGTATCCGACAAGTATAATACTTGTCACAATGACAAGAGATCCGTGAAATATCACCCTAGAGAAAGTAGCTTTGCATTGAAACATGTTATTACGATTTCAGTATATATATATATATATATATATATATATATATATATATATATATATATATATATATATATATATATATATATATATATATATATATATATATATATATATATCAATTGATAGAACATCGGGTGCGTTATCAGACGGTTGCAGGTTCAGAACCTGTCGTCGGCAAGTTGTCTTTTCACCCGCTTCAATTTTTTCGCATATATATCATAATTATTACAACGAAGTTGAAAGGCTGACAATACGTACCGTGGTAAATTAGTTGGCACCATTGTCTGCTAGTTTTCATTAAGGCTATGTATATTTGAAAAAAAAGCGCGAGTCCTTTAATTCCCTTGTATTGTTCACTAACCATTGTCGGACGTACTCAAGCGTTCGGCAAAAGTTCGTATAATCAGACATTGGATGAGATGAGATACGGTCACTGAAATAGTCTTAAGAAAATTGGCGTTTAGGAAGCTGGTCTAGAATTCATTGTCGGGCCGACAGGTGACGCAACGAGCGTGCGTGAATAACAATCATATTCCACGGTGTCCTATTCATCGTAGCCGGCATTGACTGCATGATTAGAAATTTTAGGAGCCGGTGGGATAGCATGTTATTTTCATTGGCGTTGTCAGCGCCATTGTCTCAGTCAATGATGCGATTATGTTCGTATACATATGCTCAGCAATGGCGTTTGTCTCTTAACACTTATTAGCCATTAAAACTTTTTCGGCTACTTGGTGACACGCCATAATGTAAGTAAATTTAGCGCAATAAGGAATCCCTCGCAACACTGACGCGTTCACACATGCTTCCACTGAAAAAAACAGTGGAAACGAACTACAGCAACTTTCTGCGCATCTACATGGATGGTTCAAATACGCAGTGATGTTCCGTGCTACGCCGAATAATTCCCATTCAAAGACATGAAAATTCCTTATTTCGAGGGTTTCCCCCTGCAAACATTCATGAAAATTGAGGGACCCTTAAGCTTCGCCTTTAAGAGTTTAACGCGATAGCGTAATCCAGCCCCTAGTGCGCCTTTCAACCGCTAAGTGCATACTTATTCATCTATTTTGTTACATACACATGCACGCACACAAACACGCACACAGTCGATTGGACCAGCGCGCGCTATTATCGCCAAATACGCTCGTTTTCGTCGTGACACCTGTCGAACAAAGTGCGTTAAAGGGGCCCTGAAACACTTTTTCAAGTAACCACGGAATGAATTAACTAGAAGATCTTATTGCCTCACGAATTCAGCAGCGCAAAAATTTTAAGAATCCGTCCAGTGCGAGTGGAGTTACAAACGTTTGTCGCATGCTTCAATTGCATTATCTCTTCTTTCGTCCCGACGAAAGCGCTGGAAGCTAAGCAGGGAGGGGTGGCAGGGCAAAAAAGCTACCGCGCCTAGTGACCTTGAACGCATTTTTTTTCTTCGAATGCGTGGCTTATACAGTGTGATCGCGCGCGCACGCATGAACAAGTAGCGGCCTCCCGCGGCAATTTCGGTAGCTTGATTTTTCTGTCACAGACGCACAGACGATCTTTTACTCACAATAAACAGGGGCCGACGCCGGCAGTGGGTTTTCGGTGACACGAGCTCTTTAACGCAATCGCGTTCTAATTCCCAGCATATTTCCCTGCACAACAGTGCTGATTTCCGTCCCCATCCACGCACACGCATACTATAATTACATGTGTCTTACGTACTGGCAAATTTTGAAATTATGACTAGCCTCTCCACTGCCGCACAACAAAAGCATGACTTTGTGACTTTTTCAATTGATATACTGTTAGTACACCGGACATTGCTGGCTTAAAGTTTAACACCACTAGTGAACATCTATCTCAATAGCATTGTATAACCTCCTTGAATTCTGTTTTTGTTCTTTGTGCTTTTTTTGCGGCTGGAAAATGCTTGTTGTTGCTTGAAGCCCCTCTTTGTCATTTGTGCAACCACTGTTATTAGTTCCAATGTTATTACTTGCTTTGTGTTTTTATTAGTTATTAGTTGCTCTGTAGTTGCTTTGCTTTGTAGTTGCTTTGTATTGTGACAGAAGTATCACCCACTAGCATTCTTTCCTATGTAACCCCCTTACTCTATGCTCCGTAATAGAGCCTGTAAGGTATTTTTAAATAAATAAATAAATAAATAAGATCGCTCCGCGTGAGTATCAGAAACAAATCTCAAAAGACATGCTTGCGTGGTGCATGCATCAGAACCGATTACAACAGATGAAGGCGTACTAAGACCGCTAATTATTGGTCGTCATAGGAGAACTCAACCATTTCTGAAATTCCCTGCATATCACGAAGACTCCTTTTTTTTTCTCTTTGGCTCAATATCACAGGTGAAAAATTCTCTGAAAAAGGGAGATTTCCCTGCGCGGAACATCACTGCGAATACGTCGTCCAGTTCTGGTGGAGCAGTGGTTATACTATGACAAGGGGTAACTCTGCGTTTTAACACTTCACATGCGACGACGTCAACGGCGGCATAATTTGCGACGACATTTTCTATTAGTGATTGATTGATTGATTTGCTGGGCTCAACGTCCCAAAACCACCATATGATTATGAGAGACGCCGTAGTGGAGGGCTCCGGAAATTTCGACCACCTGGGGTTCTTTAACGTGCACCCAAATCTGAGTACACGGGCCTACAACATTTCCGCCTCCATTCTATTAGTGATTACCAGGGCATTGCGGTATCAGCAGAAACGAATCCGCAGATAGTGCTGCTCTCGCACGTCACGTCACGAAGCAAACAGCACTACAATTCTAATTTCATGAACAGACTCTGCGAGCCAGATTCGTCATCTGGCCCGCAGTCTAACATTGACTGAGCGGAACCCTGAGATAACGGCGAACCATTTATGTACACCATATACAATTTGACGGTCCTCAGAGCTCCGAAGCTTCAGCGCAGTTTCGTCATCAGTAGCGAGATGGCGCGACAAACGGGCTGGTCTATCCTGTGCGAGCACTTATCAGACTCGTAATTCGAGAGAGCCGCGCAGCGAGCGAAGGTGACTTCGCTCGCTGCCGCGGCCGCTTTTACGAAAGGAGCACGCTTCTCACACACGAAGAAGTAAGAATTGGGAAAGTTGTTCGCGCTCGTTCTTTGTATAGTTGCACGCTCGTTTTGTGGATCTTGCTATCAGGTCAGCGAGCTGGGACAGTTGTTTGTCCACGCTCGTCATTTCTATGCTCATTTCGTGCTTTCTTTCTGCTTGAGGTGTGTGTACTGCGAGTTTCAAGCAGCTGCTGCTTGTCGTTCGTCGCGTGACTTTGCGATTTGTTGCTGCAACATCCATCCCTTCGTTCTTGTGACGAAACGATGCACAATAAACGCTCAACTACCTCTCCAAAGACATGTCTCATTTTCGTGTTTTACCGATTCTTAGAAAGAGGGATCAGCCACGGTTTTTCGTGCATGCGCTGAACGGGCAACACAGTTGAAGCAAAGCAAATAGTGGTGGTAGTGGTTAGAAGATGGCAAAAGGCACCTAATTTCTGCAACCCGGTCGCGATCACGGCGCAGTGCCTGAAAGCAAATAGTGCAGAAACATCACCACCAATGACAAGAGTAACAGAGAGAGAGAGAGAGAGAGAGAGAGAGAGAGAGCGACGCGGTAGAAAAGCACTGGCCGGCGACGCGTTTCAGCGAGAAGTTGGACGATTTTTTTTTTCCCTTAAACGACGAGCCACCGTACGTTTGACGCGACGAACAATGGTTTGCGGAGAAAGAAAATAAAGTAAGATCGTTAAACAGCGAGCGACGTACGAGTACGCGACGCAGCGGCGCGTGTTCGGTGTCGTCGTGTGCTTCGACATCCCTTGCATTGGCGTGGTTCATTCGCGTGCAGTGGAAGCGCGTGCACCTGCCTGCCTCGTTTGCATTTCGCACTGCAGCTGCGCATGCTCATTCGGCGGTGTTTTTATTTACATTTTACTTCGTGACGTTCACGAAGATGACGGTTCCCATGCAGTGGGAGCTTTTCTTTTTCATTGTTGCTTTTGCGCCATAAAACCCAACGTAACTAACTACCTAACTTTTTTCTTTTTTGGCGCAAACGGCTTGTTACTTGACGCTGCCGGTTCTGTAACCGTAGGAGAGCTTGCCGAAGTGTATAGTCAGGTGGTTAGGGTTCTTCCTGCTTTGCTGGAATGCGAGGCAGGCTGTCTCTGAATGCTCTCGGCACCTCGGAAGCACTAATGATTGAAAACAATGGCTTAAATTTTGTGGTCTCGTCCACTAGCTTTCTGTAGGTGTGTATGGCATCGTCCTATCTGTGATGAACATATGGGCGCATATCTGAAACAGTGCCGCCCCGTTGCTTCGCATATTGTATTTGCTCGAATGCTAGTAGTATTAGGGTTAAAGTTGACTGCGTTTACACTCGTTCCCATTCGTAACGTTAAAGACTGTGCAAACACTGCTTCTAACTATTGTCGTCGCGTCTGTGCAGTCCTGCATGATGGGCAAGTAAGTGGGAAGAGCTAGGATAAGGCTGTGCCGTCGGTTGTGTTCAAAACTTGAATGTGCTACGCAAGTATGAGAAACTGTTTTAGTGGATAACTAAAGCGGTCAACGGGACTAGTCGGTATACTCTGAATTTTGATGCGCTTACAGAGCACACGAAAAAGGGGAGAAGAATGCAAACACAAAAAGGCAAAAAATGCAGTAAGAACGCCGGTCTTCAACTAATTTTATTGCGTAGTAGCAACAGGTTTATGTGCACAGTGAACACGCCTTGACAGACGCCATAACAAAGAATGCAGCGCACGCGTGATGCCACTGTTTAGTGTTGCACGAAAGGCAAGTGAACGAAAAAATAGCCTGCTTCTTTTTACGACAAAGCGGTAGAGGCAGTACCTATACAGTTTTCTCTCTCTTTCTCTATCTTGCTGAGACAAAAGATCTCGTTAACTAAATGATATCGAACGTCTTTTTCCGTTCCAAGCACGTTCTTGCTGCCTTTTTTTTCTTTTTGGTGTCTGCGTAATTTTTTTTCTATTGCACTGAAAATGCGTACTTAGGAAGAATGTTTTTTATATAGTTTTTGTTTAAAGGCTATATGTGCGACAATTCATAGCACATGGTCCAGCTGTGAGCATTTTAGTAGTAAGCCAACTCGCTCAACATAAACTTGACTGGTAGGATACATAATCTGCCTTATACCTGCCCAACAACAGTGTCAGCCATGCTGGCGTCCCTTTTTCGAGAGCTGACGCAGCTGGAAAACATCACTCGTTCGCTCGCCACCAAAACATCAATGTAGTTCCAACCAAGTTGGGTGAAATTAAGTTAAACGCGTGCCTTTATTACGGCCTCTACGTAACGGTATCGTCTTTCCTTTTTTTTGCCTGCATCTCAGACGTCACTGTGCATTTCAAACCCGTCTACGACACAGAGTATATAGCGTTCTCAAAGACGTTCCCACTGGTCGCTCGAATGGGCTACAGCAACACTTCGTGATTCACGGTAACCTTCATTGCGCATGCCTCTTCATGCACATTCAGAGACGATAAGCTCGTGCATCTCTTCCGAGGAGGTGGAGGAATAAACTTTATTATAAGAAACCAGCAGGATTAGGTTGCCGGGCCTAGGCCTCCCATGAGGGGGACGTGAAGGGCTTGCCTTGACGCTGCCTCACGGGCGTGCTGGGTCGCCCAGGTTTGGTCGTCAAGAGCGGGGATCCGCAGAGCCTCATGGAGCTTCGACGAAAGTACAGACACACTATCGCCATCCATTCCGAAAACCTTTTTTATTTCGCCCCAAGGTGGCGTAGGTATGTCGTTCGCTGCTTTTTTTTTTTTTGAGAGCCTCAATCTTTCCCATGGATGCGCCATCCTTTGGCTACCAGGCTGTCAAGCTGTCAGACACGTCAGCGCCAACCAACTTCAGCGGTTGTCGTATAGGTTTATCTGTAATGATGCACGTCGGCTGTACGGCTTTCTTTGACGCACGAACTTATTTGCATTGGTGAAGACACCGGAGCATTCTCTGTCTTGGCACGCGTGTGACAACTAAGCGAACACAAATGGATATCATCTCAAGCCGTCAACCATACGCACTCGCTCAGATTCACTCTGCAGCCTCCGGTAAAGAGAGGGAGAAGAGAGAAAGTGAAAAAAAGAGAAAACAATCAAATTTCGCTACCGTAATTGCTTCGCCGCATGCCACTCTCATCGGAGGGGTGAGGGGGAGAGGGGATGCGTGGCCGTGGAAGCAAGAACTGCGCGTCTCGCATATGCGCCGCAAGTTGTGCCGCTAGGCCTCGTTCAATGAACAACGGACAAGCATGAAACGAGGGAGCTACTTGTTTGTCGTCTGCTTTTGAAGAGCAGACGGTGTCTCAGACTCGGCGTGCGACGGAAAAGGACGCAGCGGGATCTCCGAAAATGCTTACAGCACTGGTTCCCATGCACTCCAAGACGCGGTATATATTTGTATTATACACACACACAGCGCTCCTCTAAGTATTGTGGAAAGCATCGATGAGACGAGACAAGCAAAAACAGAAGTTCTTTTTGTTCGACACGGGCACGTATACTTGACGTGTCCTTGCGTGCTTCAAAACGGGTATTGGTATTCAGTCAATCCCTCACCTTGAATCATCCACGTAAAGGTATGAAAAAGTGAAGGCCACGGATGCCTCAAATGAAGGTGGTGCTTTCGAGGTGGGAATGAGCTGTCCAGTGATTGGTGCGCAAAGCAGTGCTTGAACTTTGAACTCTCCGTAATATTACATTACGTGTGGTATACAACAGTGAATTCCTCCTTTTGGTAAGCGTCAGTGGCTAGTAACGTTTACGTGATTTGCCATTCTTTCTGGACTGTACAACTCATAACCTCCTATGGCGCGCTATTTGGAATATGAATTCAAGGGGTTTTAAGAGAAAGCTTAGAATATCACTAATTCTCCTATTAGTGAATTTTTAAGCCCTTAGTCCTATTTTACGCCTAAACCACCTTCTCAGTTATGTATACAAAGGTAATTTTCCAAACTTGTTCACTTGAAACTGAGCAGGAGCAGCGCAACATTGAATTATCCGTGTGTACCACGTTGAGGTATCTGGAGACAGCTTGAGTCTTCTGGCTTCTTTAGGACTTCATTTATTTGTTAGCATCTAAGCTCTCCCCCCCCCCCTTTTTTTTCAAATATATCATCGAGTGCGTTTGAATAGGCAAGCCTTTGCTTTCTTTAGTCAAATAAGCAGAGCTGAGTTTCAAAGGTTTTCTGCAATGCCTTGACGCTCACTTTAGACCAGAACGAGAAGAGGTGGCATCGTTATTAGATATGCAGAAGTGCAGCCCTGCGTTGCGAAGCCAAATAAAACTTGCATATATGGTAGACGGGAAGGCTGATATCCACGTGAGCTTTCGGCTGTATAGTATACCAGAACGAACGGCGCAATTGACTCAGCAACGCCAGTTCGTGCTCACGAGTAAATTGGAATTCCTTTTAGGCCCGCAACATTCTGACAGATCGCAGCTGCGTCGTTGGGCGCGCAATATTTGCGGCGGAGGACAACAGACCGTCACGACAGCCTTGACGTTGGCCCGCGTCTCACGGCGGTGTCCTTTCGCAGTGGCCCCGAGACGACAACTCCATGGTGTTTTCATTTCGGCCAGGAGGTGTCCGTAAATAACAACCCTGTGGAAGACGCCCCACGCACCTCAAGTCGGGAGACTGGTAGAGCGAGTGAGCCCTCCAGGGGCAGAAGAGGCTTATTAAGGTGCGGTCCTCTGAATGAAGTGCGGGAGTGCATGCTGCGGTTCACAGAGAAGAAACGAGTAACGCGAAGATGCGCATCCTTGAAGATGTTGTTGTAAGGAGATGTAGGTAACTGCAAACGATATCGCGGCCACTTAATTTTGCAGAAGATCCATGCATGACAGGTACGCGAGAATAAACGGTTAGTTCTGTCGAATCCAGCTGGCTATTTGCGAACGCAGGCATGTTGTTTATTTATCTATCTATCTATCTATCTATCTATCTATCTATCTATCTATCTATCTATCTATCTATCTATCTATCTATCTATCTATCTATCTATCTATCTATCTATCTATCTATTTATCTATCTATCTATCTAAGAAAGAAAATCCCAACACTATATATATATTTTTTTATTTTTTTATTTAAGTACCCTAAAGGCCCGAATGGGCATTACATAGGGGGGGGGATAGAGTGGGGTTATGATCACAAGTACAGTACAGAACATAAATGAATGGATTGTTCTGCTACAGTTAGTTTTCTAGCTTTAATACCTTTGAAGCTATTGTGAAATCAATACATTATGTTTACTAACAGATGAATGCCATTTATTTAAAACTCTCTGCAACATAGATAAAAATGGTCTTCGCGATGCTGCATAGCAGAACGGGGAACTTCGACATGTCTCTGTAACCACCGATTAAGCCAGCGCAGGTTCCTGCGGTGTCCACCACTTCATCTTCGTTTCTTGTACATCATGCACACAGCCCTAACGACACTCAGTGTGTATAGAGACATCATGTTGTTCATCAGAAACGAGCAGTGCAGTGAGGGATCGGCGACCACTGCGGTTCACCGGTGCCACCAACCATCGATTCAGTGGTCGCCTCTCGGGCCACAACTTCCAACCGAACAGCGCAGGAACGATATGATGATTGATTTGTGGGGTTTAACGTCCCAAAACCACCATTTGATTATGAGAGACGCCGTAGTGGAGGGCTCCGGAAATTTCGACCACCTGGGGTTCTTTACCGTGCACCCAAATCTGAGTACACGGGCCTCTAACATTTCTGCCTCCATCGGTAATGCAGCCGCCGCAGCCGGGAATCGAACCCGCGACCTGCGGGTCAGCAGCCGAGTACCTTAGCCAGTAGACCACCGCGGCGGGGCGAACAGCGCAGGAACGCGATGCAATACCCGTGCATTGTTCATTTAACCATCACGATTTCTTAGCGTTACGTATATATATCGGGGCGGGTTCACAACAGAGTCCTCCGAATGGGGTGTGCGCATGTTCTCAAAGCCACACTAAGGGTCACACGCTGCCATTAAGCCCCATAGGTCGCTGCAAGCTAGCGTTTGCACTTACAAACCTACGCGACCAACGCACCACCACCCAAGCCTTCTAATTACATCGGCTGGCGGGCGCGCGTGGCCCAATTGCTTCCACAGCGAGCGGTGACCCAACGACTGTAGCTTCGGTCACGCCGGTCTCCGACCTTGGCGGCCGCGATCACTTTCGTTTGACTTGATCGCCGTACTGGAGGCTGCAAAGAGTGATACAGTCCTTATACTCCCATCGAACAGTTCTGGCCTCGCAAGAGAAGAGAGAGAGAGAGAGAAACGAGAAAAAAGGAAGGCAGGGAGGTTAACCAGATGCTAGTATCCGGTATGCTACCCTACACTGGGGTTGGGGAACAGGGGGTTGAAAGAGAAAGGGAGAGTTAAAAAATAAATAGGAGAAAAACACCGACACACACGCACACACAAAATCAGTCCACTCAGAGGCGTTCCGACAGGCCAGTAGTTCGTAAGAAGCCCAGTAGCGCTTGCACGGCTTTCTTCTGCGACGATGAGTCATGACGATGGCGCAGTATACTTTCTTCTGACAGCGGCTGGTCATCTAACCTGTTTAGTTTATTAGAAAGGTGTTGTCTTTCCAGGTTGTATTTCGGGCAGTCACACAGGATACGTCGAATTGTTTGTTCATCTCCGCAGTGTGCACAGTCGGCGGTGTCGGCCATACCCATGCGAAGTTCGACTGGGCCACATGTGATGCTGTCACTGCGAAAGGGCACGCGCATTCGAGTTATACACGAAGATGAAATTCTGCCAAATTGGACGGCTCAAACAAATGCTGTGCGTTGTGCTAGATCGAACATCGGCGAGCGTAACATAATAGTTCTGGATTAAAGTCCCAAACCCACTATCATTATGAGGGCTGTCGTGGAGAAGGCTGAGGAAACTTTTGATTGCCTGTGGTTCCTCAACACGCATTCTAAATTTAAGTACACGAGCTTCAAGCAATTTCGCATCTATCAAAAATGCCGCCAGTGCAGCCAGAATTTTATTCCGCGACCTTCTGGCCAGTATAGTCGACCACCATAACTATACACTACCGTGTCGGGTATCGGCGAGCGTAAGATGTGTGAATCCATAGCCCTGATTTGTTTGGTTGAACTAAAGCGATAATGCATGCAGGCACAAAGGACAACAGACACGTGGAATCATGCAGCGCCACGCAAGACAAAGCTCGCTGGTGGCAGATTCAGCGCACTTACGGTAGTTTTCAACTTGATAGCATTCAGGAGCTTGTTTCGCAGAAATTAGGGCGTGGAAGTCGTTGGTCGTGAGTAAAAGATCGAGTTAGATGCAAATAAATAGCTCGTAAAAAAACTTCACTTCTCGTGGGAATTGAACTCGGGTCTTCTGCAAGGCAGTCGTTCTACCACAGAGCCATGCCATTGCTGTGAAGTGCTCCTGAAAATAACCCGATTCGGATGTTATGCAATGCGAGTATATATAGTATCCTTAAAAAGCCCCGAAACTATACAGAGTTCAGAAGCTTAAAAGTAGTTTCTTTGGGATTGCCCTTCCCCTATAAGCGCTACCTCCTCCTCGCCATTTATTTTTCATAAAACACGCGAGATTGCAGCAACAAGCGTTGAGCCGGTCGAGATTTGGCGCTTTTTTTCTAAACGGTGCAATATCCGTTTGCGCAGTCGCAAACGCAGGCAACGACATGAAACCAGTTTATTGCCCACGATATATACCCACGTGAGACAACGCAGAATGGGCATGCTACTGTGTGGCAAAGTAGGGCAGGAGACTATATACCCACAGCGAATATTTCTCGTGTACCGAACAATCGAGAGCTTATTTCATTATAACGTCACGTGAACAAGCTGATGACGTCACAAATCGTGCCGCAAAGACGGAAAACGCCGATAGGAAATAGCGCTCGTTTCTTGTGTTTTCAAAGGTTGTTTATGAGCCCATTGACGCATGTAATGTTCTCTAGTAGAAACGTAGACTCACGCCAGGCGTCAGTACATGTTAATTGCGCAAGTGAAGCGTTTAAAGATCCACACATTACAAAGTGCTCTGACATGCTTAACAGTCAGCAGCAGCAAGATCGCCTAAGAGCTGCTTAGCGGAACGTGTTGCGCTACGGACGCATATATAGTGGATACGTCACTGTTTCGCAAAAGAAAGAGGAATTACGGCTTAGTGGACACTTCGAAACTGTACTTGCAGTAAGCATTATAGGATAGTTTAGAAAAGCGAATGTTATACTTGCACAAGCGTTCCCTTCTTTAGGGTATGGTGGAGGTGTCTAGAAACGAAGCGGGGCTACCACTTGACAAGGCGATGAGCAAGGAGACGGCAGTTACGCTATCATGTTCTACTCTCAAAGGCGAAGCTCAAACCTCCTTTGAGCAAATGAATGAATAATTTTACGCAATCATGCACTAGATAACTCTCTGGCTATCATAACCACAACCATCACCCAGCACCTAAAGTAGCATATCAGGCGAAAAGCCGGGCACATATCGCTAGCTCTTCATTAACATATACATCTGTCTCACGCCAAAGATCGTCACAAATCGAAGAGACAGAGCGTTTTTCACCAACCACAGCCCTCTCGAAAGCACGCGGGATATAAGCAGTATCGACGTATGTAAATGCGCGGTAGTAAACACGGACGACAAGAAGATACAAGGACAAGCGCAGACTATCAACTGAAGGTTTATTTTTCACAAACCACATATATATGTCTGAAACAGAAAAAGAAAACACAAAAATCTACAAAAATGATAACTTAGCACTTAACAATCAACAAAACGTGAACGTTTGACAAAAGCAGATTCATGGACCATGTGCGCCACTTGCCAGATACCGTAGCTCTTTATCTAGAAGAGCTAACGACGGTTTGCTGACGCAGTGTTCTGTTTCCCGTGCCATTTTTTCCGCTTCGACGATCATACGGGTATGATCGTCTTTGTGCCTGTACATTACGACCGTGCTTTCGAACTGCGCAAGGCAGCCACACCTACTGACGTGCTGAGCCAAAAAACCCTCATTGCCAGTGCGCACATTGCGTGCGTGCTCGCGCAGGCGCTCATTTAGGCATCTCCCAGTCTGCCCGATGTAACACGCACCACAAGATAGCGGAATTCTATAAACTACCTTCGTGACACATCTGACAAACTGGGTTTTATGCCTGACAGTGCAAGATTGTTTGGGCCTATCGTTTACACATGTCATTTTGGCTAGCTGAGAGAGCTTGTAAGGTGCCGAAAAAACGACCTTTACGCCCATGCGCTGACCAAGCTTTTTCATCTTGTGAGATAGCTGGTGCTTGTAAGGGATTACCGCGACTTTGTCGCGTTTGCTTTTGTCTCTGTCATTAGTGCTCTCTCTGCTTCTGGGCTTTTTCTTCTTTTTTATTGTTTCTGCCACAGAAATGAGAAGCGAATCCGGGTAGCCAGCTTCTTTCAGACGCTCAACTTGATTTTGGAAGCTTGTTTCCATCATATGGAAACATGATCTGTCCAGGGCATTAGTGAAGCAGGAGTTCACTATGCCTCTCTTAACCAATTTGCTATGCGCTGATTTAAAAGGCAAAAGCGGTTTCATAGCGCGAGGCTCATACATCCAGCATGCGTGATTCACGCTGAACAAAAGTCTCATGTCTAGGAAGCGAATCGAGTTGTTCACTGGGAGTTCATGGGTCAGTACGAGTGGACTCAAGCAGTCACTAAAAGCTTCAATGACATCAGATGACAACCCCAATACTCTAGCAGATTCACACTTAAAAACCACCAGGTAGTCGTCGACGAACCTGAAAATTCTCACGACTTCCTTACAACTCAGCCGCTCTTTCAAGTTCCTGTCGAACTTCGCAAGCAACAAATCGCTCAGAATCGGTGCAATCGAAGATCCTATTGAAACGCCACTATTTTGATAAACATCACCGTTCCATTCTACATAGGTAGAGGTCAGATAGGTAGCTAGCAGGTCAAGAAAACTGCTAACACTGACACCAGCTGCATTCTGGAACGTTACGTGGCCCATTAGATCAACACATTCTTCTATGCATGAATACAAAGCGTCACGAGGGAGAGAATAATATAAATCTTTGATATCTATGGAAAAAGCACTCAAAGTGTAGTTAGAATACTCTTTGAAGAATTCAGTGACCTCCCTTGAATTCCTGACAAGAAAGGGATCATTAATCTCTAAAAGTTTCAACTTTTTCTGCAAAAACATCCCTAAGGCGTTTTGCCAAGAGCCCTTCTCTGTAACGATGACACGAAATGGCACATCGACTTTGTGTGTCTTTGCCGAAAAAAACATCTCTAGGGCCAACTTCTCACTTTTTTCTACCTTTCTTGCTATTTCAGACAGGTTAAGCTGCGTGCACAGTTTTTTCGCCTTAGATTTGACTTTAACCAGGTCAATACCACTGCACTTTTGGAAGACGGATGTGACCGCACTTACAGCTTTCTTCAGGTACAAGTCTTTGTTGAGGACCGCGAAGCCTCCCTCCTTGTCCGAAGGCACCACGCACAGTTCGTTGTCTCGGAGATGTGAAATTGTCTTGCTTAAAGGTAGACTACTTGCGCACGGCTTAACTTGCTGCAGCACATCTACTCCTTCAGACACGCACCTGTTACAGTCCTCTTGTGGAGCAAGGCTTGAAACACGTCTCACTATGGCCAGAAGATCCGGTGCGGTGTACTTCTTGTCTACGGCATACTTGGGGCCTAAGCTCAACGTCCGCTGCACGAAGTCTGGAAGAACTACGTCACCACACGTGTGCACAACACCTTTGAAGCGCTGCTTCGCCGCGATTTCAGAGCGTAGCCTCCTGAGTTCACCTGCCCACAGAGTGTCTGTGGTATGCTCGATGCATGCTGTGAACTCCTTCATTCTTCGTCTTTTGATACTGGGACTGGCCTCCTGTTGAAGCTGAAGTTGCAGGGCTTCTCTATACAGGCGGGCCTGTCTATTCCACTCTGATCTGAGAATCTTACAAATCCGGAGACCATGGCTGCTGGAGGGGTTGACGCCACCTAATAATCCTTTCACGTCTGAAGGCAGCTGTTTCTGTCGAATGTGGAACGCGAAAGCACGGGCACGGCAGGTAGCCAGTGCGACGAGGGTGATGAGTATAGACGGATGAAGGGTTAGGGACGAAACACTGCCCGAAGAACTAGAAATGTAACTAATCAAGGTGGACAATTGGGCGAGTTGGTGATGCATGATCGACGTATGTAAATGCGCGGTAGTAAACACGGACGACAAGAAGATACAAGGACAAGCGCAGACTATCAACTGAAGGTTTATTTTTCACAAACCACATATATATGTCTGAAACAGAAAAAGAAAACACAAAAATCTACAAAAATGATAACTTAGCACTTAACAATCAACAAAACGTGAACGTTTGACAAAAGCAGATTCATGGACCATGTGCGCCACTTGCCAGATACCGTAGCTCTTTATCTAGAAGAGCTAACGACGGTTTGCTGACGCAGTGTTCTGTTTCCCGTGCCATTTTTTCCGCTTCGACGATCATACGGGTATGATCGTCTTTGTGCCTGTACATTACGACCGTGCTTTCGAACTGCGCAAGGCAGCCACACCTACTGACGTGCTGAGCCAAAAAACCCTCATTGCCAGTGCGCACATTGCGTGCGTGCTCGCGCAGGCGCTCATTTAGGCATCTCCCAGTCTGCCCGATGTAACACGCACCACAAGATAGCGGAATTCTATAAACTACCTTCGTGACACATCTGACAAACTGGGTTTTATGCCTGACAGTGCAAGATTGTTTGGGCCTATCGTTTACACATGTCATTTTGGCTAGCTGAGAGAGCTTGTAAGGTGCCGAAAAAACGACCTTTACGCCCATGCGCTGACCAAGCTTTTTCATCTTGTGAGATAGCTGGTGCTTGTAAGGGATTACCGCGACTTTGTCGCGTTTGCTTTTGTCTCTGTCATTAGTGCTCTCTCTGCTTCTGGGCTTTTTCTTCTTTTTTATTGTTTCTGCCACAGAAATGAGAAGCGAATCCGGGTAGCCAGCTTCTTTCAGACGCTCAACTTGATTTTGGAAGCTTGTTTCCATCATATGGAAACATGATCTGTCCAGGGCATTAGTGAAGCAGGAGTTCACTATGCCTCTCTTAACCAATTTGCTATGCGCTGATTTAAAAGGCAAAAGCGGTTTCATAGCGCGAGGCTCATACATCCAGCATGCGTGATTCACGCTGAACAAAAGTCTCATGTCTAGGAAGCGAATCGAGTTGTTCACTGGGAGTTCATGGGTCAGTACGAGTGGACTCAAGCAGTCACTAAAAGCTTCAATGACATCAGATGACAACCCCAATACTCTAGCAGATTCACACTTAAAAACCACCAGGTAGTCGTCGACGAACCTGAAAATTCTCACGACTTCCTTACAACTCAGCCGCTCTTTCAAGTTCCTGTCGAACTTCGCAAGCAACAAATCGCTCAGAATCGGTGCAATCGAAGATCCTATTGAAACGCCACTATTTTGATAAACATCACCGTTCCATTCTACATAGGTAGAGGTCAGATAGGTAGCTAGCAGGTCAAGAAAACTGCTAACACTGACACCAGCTGCATTCTGGAACGTTACGTGGCCCATTAGATCAACACATTCTTCTATGCATGAATACAAAGCGTCACGAGGGAGAGAATAATATAAATCTTTGATATCTATGGAAAAAGCACTCAAAGTGTAGTTAGAATACTCTTTGAAGAATTCAGTGACCTCCCTTGAATTCCTGACAAGAAAGGGATCATTAATCTCTAAAAGTTTCAACTTTTTCTGCAAAAACATCCCTAAGGCGTTTTGCCAAGAGCCCTTCTCTGTAACGATGACACGAAATGGCACATCGACTTTGTGTGTCTTTGCCGAAAAAAACATCTCTAGGGCCAACTTCTCACTTTTTTCTACCTTTCTTGCTATTTCAGACAGGTTAAGCTGCGTGCACAGTTTTTTCGCCTTAGATTTGACTTTAACCAGGTCAATACCACTGCACTTTTGGAAGACGGATGTGACCGCACTTACAGCTTTCTTCAGGTACAAGTCTTTGTTGAGGACCGCGAAGCCTCCCTCCTTGTCCGAAGGCACCACGCACAGTTCGTTGTCTCGGAGATGTGAAATTGTCTTGCTTAAAGGTAGACTACTTGCGCACGGCTTAACTTGCTGCAGCACATCTACTCCTTCAGACACGCACCTGTTACAGTCCTCTTGTGGAGCAAGGCTTGAAACACGTCTCACTATGGCCAGAAGATCCGGTGCGGTGTACTTCTTGTCTACGGCATACTTGGGGCCTAAGCTCAACGTCCGCTGCACGAAGTCTGGAAGAACTACGTCACCACACGTGTGCACAACACCTTTGAAGCGCTGCTTCGCCGCGATTTCAGAGCGTAGCCTCCTGAGTTCACCTGCCCACAGAGTGTCTGTGGTATGCTCGATGCATGCTGTGAACTCCTTCATTCTTCGTCTTTTAATACTGGGACTGGCCTCCTGTTGAAGCTGAAGTTGCAGGGCTTCTCTATACAGGCGGGCCTGTCTATTCCACTCTGATCTGAGAATCTTACAAATCCGGAGACCATGGCTGCTGGAGGGGTTGACGCCACCTAATAATCCTTTCACGTCTGAAGGCAGCTGTTTCTGTCGAATGTGGAACGCGAAAGCACGGGCACGGCAGGTAGCCAGTGCGACGAGGGTGATGAGTATAGACGGATGAAGGGTTAGGGACGAAACACTGCCCGAAGAACTAGAAATGTAACTAATCAAGGTGGACAATTGGGCGAGTTGGTGATGCATGATCGACGTATGTAAATGCGCGGTAGTAAACACGGACGACAAGAAGATACAAGGACAAGCGCAGACTATCAACTGAAGGTTTATTTTTCACAAACCACATATATATGTCTGAAACAGAAAAAGAAAACACAAAAATCTACAAAAATGATAACTTAGCACTTAACAATCAACAAAACGTGAACGTTTGACAAAAGCAGATTCATGGACCATGTGCGCCACTTGCCAGATACCGTAGCTCTTTATCTAGAAGAGCTAACGACGGTTTGCTGACGCAGTGTTCTGTTTCCCGTGCCATTTTTTCCGCTTCGACGATCATACGGGTATGATCGTCTTTGTGCCTGTACATTACGACCGTGCTTTCGAACTGCGCAAGGCAGCCACACCTACTGACGTGCTGAGCCAAAAAACCCTCATTGCCAGTGCGCACATTGCGTGCGTGCTCGCGCAGGCGCTCATTTAGGCATCTCCCAGTCTGCCCGATGTAACACGCACCACAAGATAGCGGAATTCTATAAACTACCTTCGTGACACATCTGACAAACTGGGTTTTATGCCTGACAGTGCAAGATTGTTTGGGCCTATCGTTTACACATGTCATTTTGGCTAGCTGAGAGAGCTTGTAAGGTGCCGAAAAAACGACCTTTACGCCCATGCGCTGACCAAGCTTTTTCATCTTGTGAGATAGCTGGTGCTTGTAAGGGATTACCGCGACTTTGTCGCGTTTGCTTTTGTCTCTGTCATTAGTGCTCTCTCTGCTTCTGGGCTTTTTCTTCTTTTTTATTGTTTCTGCCACAGAAATGAGAAGCGAATCCGGGTAGCCAGCTTCTTTCAGACGCTCAACTTGATTTTGGAAGCTTGTTTCCATCATATGGAAACATGATCTGTCCAGGGCATTAGTGAAGCAGGAGTTCACTATGCCTCTCTTAACCAATTTGCTATGCGCTGATTTAAAAGGCAAAAGCGGTTTCATAGCGCGAGGCTCATACATCCAGCATGCGTGATTCACGCTGAACAAAAGTCTCATGTCTAGGAAGCGAATCGAGTTGTTCACTGGGAGTTCATGGGTCAGTACGAGTGGACTCAAGCAGTCACTAAAAGCTTCAATGACATCAGATGACAACCCCAATACTCTAGCAGATTCACACTTAAAAACCACCAGGTAGTCGTCGACGAACCTGAAAATTCTCACGACTTCCTTACAACTCAGCCGCTCTTTCAAGTTCCTGTCGAACTTCGCAAGCAACAAATCGCTCAGAATCGGTGCAATCGAAGATCCTATTGAAACGCCACTATTTTGATAAACATCACCGTTCCATTCTACATAGGTAGAGGTCAGATAGGTAGCTAGCAGGTCAAGAAAACTGCTAACACTGACACCAGCTGCATTCTGGAACGTTACGTGGTCCATTAGATCAACACATTCTTCTATGCATGAATACAAAGCGTCACGAGGGAGAGAATAATATAAATCTTTGATATCTATGGAAAAAGCACTCAAAGTGTAGTTAGAATACTCTTTGAAGAATTCAGTGACCTCCCTTGAATTCCTGACAAGAAAGGGATCATTAATCTCTAAAAGTTTCAACTTTTTCTGCAAAAACATCCCTAAGGCGTTTTGCCAAGAGCCCTTCTCTGTAACGATGACACGAAATGGCACATCGACTTTGTGTGTCTTTGCCGAAAAAAACATCTCTAGGGCCAACTTCTCACTTTTTTCTACCTTTCTTGCTATTTCAGACAGGTTAAGCTGCGTGCACAGTTTTTTCGCCTTAGATTTGACTTTAACCAGGTCAATACCACTGCACTTTTGGAAGACGGATGTGACCGCACTTACAGCTTTCTTCAGGTACAAGTCTTTGTTGAGGACCGCGAAGCCTCCCTCGCGAAGCCTCCCTTGAGGGAGGCTTCGCGGTCCTCAACAAAGACTTGTACCTGAAGAAAGCTGTAAGTGCGGTCACATCCGTCTTCCAAAAGTGCAGTGGTATTGACCTGGTTAAAGTCAAATCTAAGGCGAAAAAACTGTGCACGCAGCTTAACCTGTCTGAAATAGCAA
Source organism: Rhipicephalus annulatus (assembly GCA_013436015.1). Lineage (NCBI taxonomy): Eukaryota > Metazoa > Arthropoda > Arachnida > Ixodida > Ixodidae > Rhipicephalus > Rhipicephalus annulatus. The sequence continues at coordinate 7,814 of WOVY01006289.1, read as the reverse complement.
GAAAGGTAGAAAAAAGTGAGAAGTTGGCCCTAGAGATGTTTTTTTCGGCAAAGACACACAAAGTCGATGTGCCATTTCGTGTCATCGTTACAGAGAAGGGCTCTTGGCAAAACGCCTTAGGGATGTTTTTTCAGAAAAAGTTGAAACTTTTAGAGATTAATGATCCCTTTCTTGTCAGGAATTCAAGGGAGGTCACTGAATTCTTCAAAGAGTATTCTAACTACACTTTGAGTGCTTTTTCCATAGATATCAAAGATTTATATTATTCTCTCCCTCGTGACGCTTTGTATTCATGCATAGAAGAATGTGTTGATCTAATGGGCCACGTAACGTTCCAGAATGCAGCTGGTGTCAGTGTTAGCAGTTTTCTTGACCTGCTAGCTACCTATCTGACCTCTACCTATGTAGAATGGAACGGTGATGTTTATCAAAATAGTGGCGTTTCAATAGGATCTTCGATTGCACCGATTCTGAGCGATTTGTTGCTTGCGAAGTTCGACAGGAACTTGAAAGAGCGGCTGAGTTGTAAGGAAGTCGTGAGAATTTTCAGGTTCGTCGACGACTACCTGGTGGTTTTTAAGTGTGAATCTGCTAGAGTATTGGGGTTGTCATCTGATGTCATTGAAGCTTTTAGTGACTGCTTGAGTCCACTCGTACTGACCCATGAACTCCCAGTGAACAACTCGATTCGCTTCCTAGACATGAGACTTTTGTTCAGCGTGAATCACGCATGCTGGATGTATGAGCCTCGCGCTATGAAACCGCTTTTGCCTTTTAAATCAGCGCATAGCAAATTGGTTAAGAGAGGCATAGTGAACTCCTGCTTCACTAATGCCCTGGACAGATCATGTTTCCATATGATGGAAACAAGCTTCCAAAATCAAGTTGAGCGTCTGAAAGAAGCTGGCTACCCGGATTCGCTTCTCATTTCTGTGGCAGAAACAATAAAAAAGAAGAAAAAGCCCAGAAGCAGAGAGAGCACTAATGACAGAGACAAAAGCAAACGCGACAAAGTCGCGGTAATCCCTTACAAGCACCAGCTATCTCACAAGATGAAAAAGCTTGGTCAGCGCATGGGCGTAAAGGTCGTTTTTTCGGCACCTTACAAGCTCTCTCAGCTAGCCAAAATGACATGTGTAAACGATAGGCCCAAACAATCTTGCACTGTCAGGCATAAAACCCAGTTTGTCAGATGTGTCACGAAGGTAGTTTATAGAATTCCGCTATCTTGTGGTGCGTGTTACATCGGGCAGACTGGGAGATGCCTAAATGAGCGCCTGCGCGAGCACGCACGCAATGTGCGCACTGGCAATGAGGGTTTTTTGGCTCAGCACGTCAGTAGGTGTGGCTGCCTTGCGCAGTTCGAAAGCACGGTCGTAATGTACAGGCACAAAGACGATCATACCCGTATGATCGTCGAAGCGGAAAAAATGGCACGGGAAACAGAACACTGCGTCAGCAAACCGTCGTTAGCTCTTCTAGATAAAGAGCTACGGTATCTGGCAAGTGGCGCACATGGTCCATGAATCTGCTTTTGTCAAACGTTCACGTTTTGTTGATTGTTAAGTGCTAAGTTATCATTTTTGTAGATTTTTGTGTTTTCTTTTTCTGTTTCAGACATATATATGTGGTTTGTGAAAAATAAACCTTCAGTTGATAGTCTGCGCTTGTCCTTGTATCTTCTTGTCGTCCGTGTTTACTACCGCGCATTTACATACGTCGATCATGCATCACCAACTCGCCCAATTGTCCACCTTGATTAGTTACATTTCTAGTTCTTCGGGCAGTGTTTCGTCCCTAACCCTTCATCCGTCTATACTCATCACCCTCGTCGCACTGGCTACCTGCCGTGCCCGTGCTTTCGCGTTCCACATTCGACAGAAACAGCTGCCTTCAGACGTGAAAGGATTATTAGGTGGCGTCAACCCCTCCAGCAGCCATGGTCTCCGGATTTGTAAGATTCTCAGATCAGAGTGGAATAGACAGGCCCGCCTGTATAGAGAAGCCCTGCAACTTCAGCTTCAACAGGAGGCCAGTCCCAGTATCAAAAGACGAAGAATGAAGGAGTTCACAGCATGCATCGAGCATACCACAGACACTCTGTGGGCAGGTGAACTCAGGAGGCTACGCTCTGAAATCGCGGCGAAGCAGCGCTTCAAAGGTGTTGTGCACACGTGTGGTGACGTAGTTCTTCCAGACTTCGTGCAGCGGACGTTGAGCTTAGGCCCCAAGTATGCCGTAGACAAGAAGTACACCGCACCGGATCTTCTGGCCATAGTGAGACGTGTTTCAAGCCTTGCTCCACAAGAGGACTGTAACAGGTGCGTGTCTGAAGGAGTAGATGTGCTGCAGCAAGTTAAGCCGTGCGCAAGTAGTCTACCTTTAAGCAAGACAATTTCACATCTCCGAGACAACGAACTGTGCGTGGTGCCTTCGGACAAGGAGGGAGGCTTCGCGGTCCTCAACAAAGACTTGTACCTGAAGAAAGCTGTAAGTGCGGTCACATCCGTCTTCCAAAAGTGCAGTGGTATTGACCTGGTTAAAGTCAAATCTAAGGCGAAAAAACTGTGCACGCAGCTTAACCTGTCTGAAATAGCAAGAAAGGTAGAAAAAAGTGAGAAGTTGGCCCTAGAGATGTTTTTTTCGGCAAAGACACACAAAGTCGATGTGCCATTTCGTGTCATCGTTACAGAGAAGGGCTCTTGGCAAAACGCCTTAGGGATGTTTTTGCAGAAAAAGTTGAAACTTTTAGAGATTAATGATCCCTTTCTTGTCAGGAATTCAAGGGAGGTCACTGAATTCTTCAAAGAGTATTCTAACTACACTTTGAGTGCTTTTTCCATAGATATCAAAGATTTATATTATTCTCTCCCTCGTGACGCTTTGTATTCATGCATAGAAGAATGTGTTGATCTAATGGGCCACGTAACGTTCCAGAATGCAGCTGGTGTCAGTGTTAGCAGTTTTCTTGACCTGCTAGCTACCTATCTGACCTCTACCTATGTAGAATGGAACGGTGATGTTTATCAAAATAGTGGCGTTTCAATAGGATCTTCGATTGCACCGATTCTGAGCGATTTGTTGCTTGCGAAGTTCGACAGGAACTTGAAAGAGCGGCTGAGTTGTAAGGAAGTCGTGAGAATTTTCAGGTTCGTCGACGACTACCTGGTGGTTTTTAAGTGTGAATCTGCTAGAGTATTGGGGTTGTCATCTGATGTCATTGAAGCTTTTAGTGACTGCTTGAGTCCACTCGTACTGACCCATGAACTCCCAGTGAACAACTCGATTCGCTTCCTAGACATGAGACTTTTGTTCAGCGTGAATCACGCATGCTGGATGTATGAGCCTCGCGCTATGAAACCGCTTTTGCCTTTTAAATCAGCGCATAGCAAATTGGTTAAGAGAGGCATAGTGAACTCCTGCTTCACTAATGCCCTGGACAGATCATGTTTCCATATGATGGAAACAAGCTTCCAAAATCAAGTTGAGCGTCTGAAAGAAGCTGGCTACCCGGATTCGCTTCTCATTTCTGTGGCAGAAACAATAAAAAGAAGAAAAAGCCCAGAAGCAGAGAGAGCACTAATGACAGAGACAAAAGCAAACGCGACAAAGTCGCGGTAATCCCTTACAAGCACCAGCTATCTCACAAGATGAAAAAGCTTGGTCAGCGCATGGGCGTAAAGGTCGTTTTTTCGGCACCTTACAAGCTCTCTCAGCTAGCCAAAATGACATGTGTAAACGATAGGCCCAAACAATCTTGCACTGTCAGGCATAAAACCCAGTTTGTCAGATGTGTCACGAAGGTAGTTTATAGAATTCCGCTATCTTGTGGTGCGTGTTACATCGGGCAGACTGGGAGATGCCTAAATGAGCGCCTGCGCGAGCACGCACGCAATGTGCGCACTGGCAATGAGGGTTTTTTGGCTCAGCACGTCAGTAGGTGTGGCTGCCTTGCGCAGTTCGAAAGCACGGTCGTAATGTACAGGCACAAAGACGATCATACCCGTATGATCGTCGAAGCGGAAAAAATGGCACGGGAAACAGAACACTGCGTCAGCAAACCGTCGTTAGCTCTTCTAGATAAAGAGCTACGGTATCTGGCAAGTGGCGCACATGGTCCATGAATCTGCTTTTGTCAAACGTTCACGTTTTGTTGATTGTTAAGTGCTAAGTTATCATTTTTGTAGATTTTTGTGTTTTCTTTTTCTGTTTCAGACATATATATGTGGTTTGTGAAAAATAAACCTTCAGTTGATGGTCTGCGCTTGTCCTTGTATCTTCTTGTCGTCCGTGTTTACTACCGCGCATTTACATACGTCGATCATGCATCACCAACTCGCCCAATTGTCCACCTTGATATAAGCAGTACTTGTTAACGTGTTGTTATGCAACCCAAACGCTCTCTACAATCAACCCGCACGCACAATTCGTTAATTACGACCACACCTTACATATGACAGATGTTCAAGTGTTGATTTGAACGATATCTTCTTTTGACATTGCTGGTCACGTGCTAGCACGATGCGGCAACGCGAGGAACCGTCGAAGCAACCGAGGAAACATGCATGATCATTCGAGCTACGCGGATCCTCTCCCTTCAAGAAGTGTCTCGCGCAGTTGCCGGCCGCCGCTGGCGCTGTCACGTGACCAGGGGCCGTCACGAATGCATGCCGGAAATTTTTCACAAGCCCGGAAGCGCGCCGTCGCTAATGACAGACCCAGTCGACTCGACAAAGAAGTGGACGATTGCATTTCCTTCTCACGTTCCTCGGCGCCGAAATTGAGCTGGCATCCCCCTTGTGGAGAGTAGTGTACTCCGGTGTACAGGCATTTGACCGCAGGAACGAATCTGCTGCGCGTTGCAGCACCGTTGTGGCGTTCCATCGACTCCACGCATGAGCTTTCAGGTTTACTTTCACGGACGTATCTAGACAAATCAATTAACGAGAACGATTAACGAATGCGCTCGTTTGTTCATCTTTAATGAACTACTGAGGGGTAATTCTAGACGCCTAAAGTACCACAAGAAAAAAATAATCACAGAGAAAGAGCGTCAACTCGCAACTGATTTATTGCAGGAGAAACGCAGGAAATATAGAGCCGCACACGCATGTGCAGAGCGCACTACTTCATCTAGTCACATGACCACATACATAAACTGACGACGTTCAACCGGCATATCTATCAAGCTACCCCTCAGTATGACGAACCAAATTGCCCAACAACAAGTACTTCTAAGTTAATGAACTACACTAGCCTGATTAAACTTTGTGCTGCCATTCGTGAAGGTGGAAGCATTAGTGCCAGCGATTCATTCTGAAATGTTCTAACATGTGCACTATGGGGTACCTGTAAAATATTTACCAGTTAGAATAGGGTAACATGTACCCTAAGGGTACGTGTGTTCGTTAGTAGTAGCAGGTGTAAGCTAAGGAAACGTGTATCCGCGTTTGTGTGAAGCCTATACCGTTGTTTTTGATTGGCCTACTGTATTTACGTTGCATAATACCGTGTGCTTGTAATGCTGGCTCTCATTGACTGTCAAAGTAACAATAACTTAATGTGATTAAAGATAACGCTGAAACGTTTATCTAGTATTTAAATCTATATATCACCGCTGAATTTCGTTGCTCGCTCTTGATTGATATGTGGGGTTTAACGTCCCAAAACCACTATATGATTATGAGCGACGCTGTTGCTCGCTCTTAACGGGTACCTTAGGTGATCATGGGCTTGACGCAGAAAGAAGGGCAAGGTGAGATTGAGTAAGCTATAATAAAGGGGATAGGCGGCTAGTCCTTTGGGCACGAAGATACAAAAAAAAAAGTTCATACGGATTTATCACCTTTCCGCCAGTTGCGCGTTTCACAGAACTTATTTTCAACAGAGTAGGATGGGGCAAGTAGGGCTGTTTGGACAGCGTTGGAGATGATTGGCTTTAAAAAAGTCCACTGGTTGGTTGGTTTGCGTGCTTAACGTCCCAAAGAAACCCAAGCTAGGGGGACGCCATAATGGAAGGGTCCGGATAATTTTAGACCACCTGGGGTTCTTCCACGTGCACTGGCCTCACGCGAAGATATATGCATATAACACTGAACTAGCAGGGACAGCTGGGCTATAGTTGTGGCAAACACATGTTTGAAAAAAAACAGTTTTGAAAAAAAACACACAAGTACGACATCATGTCCCTTTAGTGCCTGCGTATAGCGTTGTTCATAGTCTGTTGTTTTTCTGGCGCTTTTTTTTCTATATTTCCCTACAGCATTTGACTACCATTTAAATGAGTCCATCACGACCACTATCAAAACGCTGGTTTTTCAGGTCAGCCTTCACGCACCATCACCATCACATTATTGCTACAGACAACATTGTCAAAAAAAACCAGGACATATATATCTCACTGAAACACGTAACAAATGCATGAATCGCATACGCAACGCTTCATACACATCGGCTATCTTGGATAAAAAAAATGAACTACGTGCAAAGTAAGATGCCCGGCTGCTGAAGCTAACGCACCTTTGTACGCAGCAGGTGAGGTAGACAGCTGCGAGAAGCAATGAACCTGTGGCTGTATCGCTGCGTGTTTACGACACAGGTATTTGAATAAAGAATGCGCGAGCTAGGTATGCACTAAACTACTGTGGCCCTTGACTCAGCCTCTAAGAGCAGCCTTAACCGCTTCCTTTGGTAAGGGTGATGTTCGCGAACTTTGGAAGGGTGATGTTCGGCTGCATAAGCATTTCCTCTTGTCCACAGTTCGATGTACGGAACTCTTCGACGTTCCTGCCCCGAACAAGTCTTAAACATTTCTGCTTATTTTCTTTTATTTCTCGAAATCATCACCTCACCTTCCAAATAAAATCATAATTAGTCAATCTTTGTACGCATCACAACAAGAATCAACATTTACTTTTCGCGCCGTTATAATCGCATATGTATTACCATAAATACACGCTCGAGGTATTGTACTTACCTCTATACCGCAGTGCCTTTTTGAAGATGTAGCTTTCTGTAGGGTGCGATAACCAGTCCATCATCAAGAGTGATGTCGCAACTTAAATGAATCAAACCTTTGTTTTTTTCTAGCTTTCCTGATACAAATCATAGTTGGTCAAAAATGTCAGTCATGTCGTGGTTTCCGTAAAGCCGTTGTCGCTTACTGTAGGCTTATATGAGGTGATTGTCCTCGTTTTATATACGTGTGCAAAAACTGAAAATTAATGTAACCCTCATTTAATACCCTTGACTATTACACTTCTCAATCTAGAAGAAATAAGTTTATTAATAGTATTCGAGAGGCTCATTTTGTTTTAAAATGAAAAGTGCTGTATTCCTCATTAGTATGCCTCGTTGGGACAACAGACACTTAATAACTACAGGAAAAATGCACCTTGCGATTACGCCGATGTGTTCACTGCCGTCTCCGCGTGCATGAGCTATTATTGTCGCCCACGCGTACGTTCATGTCAATGTCACATCGTCGTCGTGTACGACGAATACCGCCGTTATACATTTCCCGTAATGTCACCGCTGTCTGAAGTTGGCGAAGTTTCAGTAATGGGCGCGTTCGGTTAGCGCGCTCCGAACTCCAGAAAGAGCCCGCTCGAAAGCACTCGTGTGACAGCTTCTGGGCTTAGCTTAACGGTGAGCTCCACCGACTGCTTTTGGGGACACAAAGTGTTAGATGGTGAATTGTTGGTTCCACGTTAGGATCGAGTGAAGAGGGAAAACGCACAACTTAAGAGAAGAGCTTGGAGAAAGAGTCTGAAACATGTCGTATCGTATGGAAGCCGTCGTGCATGCCCTCGTGT